>JAPYZR010000120.1:0-48587 GCA_030522945.1 Trichopria nigra | reverse complement strand
TTTTTTTTTTTTTTTTTTTGTTTTAAGTAACGTCTCGATGGAAGCGGAAGAAAACGAGTCACCGGGGCGAAATCAAGTTTTAAAGCGCTCATCGCTTTATACTCGATCCAGCGCGTCCCGTGGAAATTCAATATCCGCTCAACCTATCTGGAGGTTATGTGCGAGTGACACCTTCAAAGAGCCAGCAACGGAGTGTCAAACGTGGCACGTTCCGTTCCGCCGTGTGACGCGCGTATTCGCGGATGCCTTTCAACACATATATGTGCCTGCACGATTATGCGCTTTACCTGCGATAGCGTGTCCGATGCAGGTCGACTTCCTTCTGCGTATTGTTGAAACCTGCAAATACGAATGTCACAACACCAATGTTAGAGAGATGACGGGATATAAGCGGTATGACGATATACACACCGCAGAGCTTGATACGCAAATAATCCGTAAAGGTCTTTTAAACACCGATTTTCGTAGGTGTCGAAGACTACTTGTGGAAAAGTTAATACGAATGGAAATTCTCCGAACGCTCGTCGAAAGGGTAAATGATGATGGCAGAGGGAACCGTAAAGGAAGATGAGAGAGCGAGGAAGTTTGACGAAAGCAACTGCCGCTTTCTAACAGCGTCAAGACCAAGTTTGAATAATGCAGACTTGCAAGCCTGCTTAAAACTGATCGGTTTCTCCTTCTCAAAATGTCCGTGTCTGCCTCTCCTACACACCCAATCTCGCTTTCTGCTTGCCGTCCTTCTCTTTCTCGATTGCACTCTCGTGCTACAGCTCGGTCTCATTCACTGATGCTCTTCCCTTTCGCACGTCTACCCTCACGCTCTGCCTTTATACGGTGAACGGACTAAGATTGATTTTAGATTGGGTGGAAATTGGAAATATCTACTGTGTAGTTCTCACTCCATACTTTGCACACACTATATACACTGTATAAGCGTGGTTGTAATGCGAAACGCCGTCAGTCGAATGAAACACAAACGCGACACACCTCCGAGAGTGATTTGTTGTTTCGCGTTCTTGAGTTCCGCGGTAATTATTTGTAAAATTCCTCATGCCCTCTGCGGCTACTGAAGTTCATTTGAACTCGAAACGCTTAAATTGGTCGAAACTCCACCTCTAATGTACTTAGGTACTTCGAGGTAAACTCATTTATAAATTTAGATTACCGCCATCGAAAGCGTACTTGAAGGAGTTTGCAATTTTAACAATATGCAAGCTGATCGAATTCGTTAAAGCCGGACATTCGGAACTCGGTTCGGTCGTAGTTATTGGTGTAACAAACAATGAAATTAATAGCATCGCGGATTTCATTGTATCTATTTATGCGGAAACTATCGAGCTGACGTAGACATTTCGTTCTTCTTTGTTGAAAGCATCAAGAGGGGGCAAACGACCTAGCGACAACTACCGTTTCTCACGGAAATCGATACGCGGTAGTATAACATGACGACCAACTGCAATCTATTTATCTGCCATTCAACCGATTATAAAAGGTAAATGTTATTTTACAAAATAATGAATCGAGAAAACCACTAAGATGAACGCGTAATATTACAAATGCCAAAATGTCATTAATGAAGTAACGAAGAGAAACGATTCAGCTAAATGAGCTGCATACTGTAAATATAACAACACACATTGTATTTGATATGTTAATGGACTTCATTTCACTCAATGTCATTAAATGGCGCATTGCGTGTCCGGCATGTCACAGGCTCTCCGATGAAGGTCTGGAATTACTTCATTATATCAAAGTATTTTGAGAAAGAGATAATATATGATAACCCGTTAACGGAGCAATGCTGGTCATCTAGAAGTGCAATAGTATAACATAATGCATAACACTAAAATCAATGATGTCACTACGTAATAGTGTAGTAGTGCAGAGGTTTATAGTTATAATTCAACTATTAACCTGTACGCAGTGCATTACATCGTGAGAATAGTTTCGCATCTAAGTTCAAATTCTGTTTAATAAAGCGGGTCAAGCTTAAATGTACGCTGATCATACATCTGAGAAAGAAGAAACGATATCTATTTAGTTGCAGGTTTTTTGACTCTAAGTAACGTTACCATATTACTTAATTTATTTTTCATAGTTGTACGGGGTCTATGTACAACTTATATAGGCGCAGAATTGAAGAATTTAGTGTAGCCTTCACTGCTAATATAAACATTACTGCGGTAGTATGTATTTTGCAAAAGCAAAGTGTATACTGTTATTTCTGATAATGACAACGCTGTATGTAATTAGTTATAATACTGTACTAATTTTAGACCTTATGTGTGAAATAAAGATCTTTTGTCTTGCTAATTTGTTGCCCTATTCTCGATTTTGTTGCTATTATATATTTTTAAATATAACCCCATGGTTCGGGTAGCTTAAGTAAAATCTACGCACAAAAACGTATATAGACTCATAGGAAAAAAAATATAAATGGATAGGAACTTGTTGCTTGTGTGTTGATGCGAAAAACATACAAATAAAAAAAATGTACCTATTAGTGATCGTGTACCATTTTAGGTCGTATTGTAAAAAAGACTTACTTTTATATATATAATTAGGGAATTAAAAAATGATTGCAGTCTCGTTTTTAGACCGATCTCATTCTGTAAACAAATTAGATACCAATTTGATTGATTTGGGTGGAAAACTAATTCCCAATATTATCGCATCTGGGTGTAGCCGTACTATTCAATCGAAGAGCACACCATTAATTCTTTTTACAAGAGCTTATCAGATACGCTTGTATACAATGTCTTGATTTGTGCTTCTTATTGACCTACTATATAGTATCATGCGATATTAGTATATACATTCATTGATTAATGGACGTCAAACAATTTGCCGTTAAATGATGTTAAAATGGCAATTTAATTTAATATTTAAAAAAAAATAACTGTTTTATTGGCTATATAATTCTGAGTATTTAGAATACTCATTAATCATTTTCCTCAATGAAAGATGCAATCTCTAGTATAGGTCGAAGTCATTTGTTATTGTTGGATCAACCCACAGAAGATGAAGATTCCAAATTGTTATAGTGCAGGAAAATGAATTAATGAATTTCTTTAAATCAATTATAATTTTGTGATTTAAATGATTTAAATATATTTAGTACTTCTATAGAAGTACTTAATTTTTTCTTTTGTAAATACGTGAATTAATTTCATTACTTTTAAATCTTGATTTAAAACTGCAACTTTTTAATTGTATATTTATTGCGGTTTTCCATGAACTGAACCATTTAAATTTAATAAACACATGTATGTATATTGAAATAATTGGATGATATTTATTGGACGACATAATATATTATTGGATGATATGGTAATCGAATAATACAAATTATCGAAATGAAAAACATCAATGGAAACGAAACAAAAATTTGTTGGGAGGAACACACGGAAAGAATACGTAGAAATGCAGGAAATAATGGATAGGTATAAAAACCAAATAACAAACCGCAGTGAATAAAACGAAGAGAACGGAGTATGGAAGAAAAGAACATAAATAAATAATAAAAGAAACAAACCAAACAATTACCAGATAGATAGTAGTAGTCAAAGACAAAATTTGAATAAATATACAAAGAATAAATCTATTGAAGGACGAGTGGGATCAAAACCATACTAAAAAATCAGAGATAATGATGATATTCACTTGATGGGCTTTATGTAGGGTAAAAATGAATTACATTATGATTATTGACGACCAAACTCAAAATAAAATCACTGCATAAAATAATAAAACGACAGTGCAAAAATAAAAACATATTTCAATATTTGACCCAGAAAAGTGGCGGAAGATCCGCTCTCGTCTTATGACCGAAACGTATATCTTAATATCGTCTCAAACAGATTTTTGGTAATTGTTTGGGTAAAATTAGTGCGTGAAGTACTTCAGTCACCCGTTATCAGTGCATAAAGTCAACATTTATGTACGCTGGAAGATGAAAAGATGTCAAAATGCTACGAATTTAATTTGGCATGTATCAATGATATTTTTTTTTCTATGAAAATATATGAATTATATGTTTACATTAAACAGTATCAAAAACATAAAAATCAGGCATTTTAAGAGAAACATTTCAGCTTTTGTCTCAGATGGTATTTTTAGAATAGCCTTGAATAGAATTAAATGGTTTTTTACCTTATTTCCCAAACGAAGGGGAACAAGCCGATACATCAAGCTTCTGATTAACTCGTTAGAGAACACTGGCCCCAGCTAATAGAATCGATTAGCGAAAGATTTACTCTGTAAACGACCGGAGGCTTAGGTAAATCGCTTCGCTAATATTATTTGAACATCGGTATACGTAGACATTGGCATGCATGATGTGATAACAGACGATAAACATAAGATAAACAAACCAGTATTTCTACATTTTATTGTTATAGCGTTGAATTCAATTGTACGTCTAATTTTTTATAGTCGACAGGGTAAATGAATTATATCTTAGCAGTTTTATGAATGAAATTTACTCCATACAAAATAGTAGAAATCCATTAATTTGGTTTCAGAACATTTCAATTTTCATCGGCTTTTAACATCTAAATAAGATGAATTAAATAACCTATTGCATTATAAAGAGTAACAAAAAATAATCAAAAGTGATTATGAATGGATAGGAATTGCTATTTAACAAATGTTTGATTATATATGTATATACATTCATTCATTCATAATGACTAAACGTTTACTCTCTCCTGCAGTTATAAGAGACGTTAATAATGTCAAACTCATGTTGGGTGACATATTGCATTTTAAGAACTCCCATTCGTCTTTCAGCACGCTACACTGCTCCATCTCCCGTGAAGACCACTATCGATTCTCACGGCGATTTCTATAAAACGTATGAATACAAAATTCAATGCGAGACCAACCTACATTTCTAATAAATCATCTTTATGAAGTGAAGACAGTACTTATAGCACTAGTCACAACAAACAATTTTACGTTATTCACTATATTGATGTAACATAATTAAATGAATGTCGTATGCGGCGTTGTATCGTTGAAAACGTTGACATTTATTATTATTTACATCATATAGACTTAATTATTTACGTCCACTTGTAAGCATTCGTGACTTTTGTGAATGAACAAATATTTTATTAAATTACATGGTTTTGTTTTGAAAAGCATTTCTAAATATTTTACCGATAGTAAATGATTGTTTTTTTTTTCTCTAAATGTTTACATTAGACAAAAATGTCAGGTTTACATATTGAAGTATTTCTCTAAAATTTGAATCTTCCATCATTACATAGCAGAGGACATTAAAAAATTCATCATATGCAAAAAAAATTATTCGTTCTCTCATTACACAGAACTTTACCTATTTAGAAAATAAAACTGTAATGTAATATTTCAGCCAGCGAGGGACAGCGCAACCTATATGTTTGGAGTGATAGCTTGACTTCTTACAAAATTAACATTGTACTCGTAGCGTAGAATAGAAAATAATTAATTTTTATATTTTTTTAAGTACAGTAAAATTTTTCATCAGGTTTATCCTAGAACGCTTGTATTTTTAAACTTGTACGTGGCATATTTAATTGATTATAAACTCTTACACGTGTTTTATATACTCTTCATTTTTAACACCAATGAAACGCCGATATTTTCAATCAAATAGTATATGATGCGACATTTGAATCTTTCGCAAGACATTAAAACCTTTTGAAACAATTTTTTATTTCACGTCAAATTCGCAATTAAACTTAATTCGTAATTAAACGTAAATAACATGAGAGGATTTTCGAGCGTGAGACCCCTTACTCCCATTTGCGCGGTGCATGCGTGCTGATGATTGGCGCAATGTATAAGAGCGTATCAAATTACACGTCTCGGGGAAAAAACGGAATGCATTACCCACTAATATGATGTAATCATACTAATGATGCGTATTTATTATAACACTCATGCTTTATTAATTATGCACCTACTAGACACCTTTGATCTTACGTCTCTTTCCTCTGATCTTCCGAATTGAACGTGTGCGGTAGAAGATGATTTTAAATCGTTCTCTTTTTGTTTCAGGCCACGTCAGGAGAATGGTCAACTTGTACCAGGTAAGGCTAAAATCTTATTTGGTAGATAAATTTAATTTCAATTTATTTGATTTTTATATATTTTTTAATTTCAATAAATTGATTATCGAAATCTCGAGGAGCCATCGAATTTATACGGGCTGTAAGTGTCACTCGCTGAGGCGCTTGATGATAAAATTGGAAATAATAGATTATTAATTAATCGTTTAATACCTGTTGACAAAAATAAGTTTTTATTATTTATTAATAATAATAATTGTTAATATTATTATTTCTATTTTTCATCAGCGTTTTTAAAACAATAGTGAAATTTAGTTTTACCACCCACATTTTTTTGATTAAAAATGAATTTTATTACGTCAACCCGCAGCATATATCAAATACGTCATACTGAATTTTGTCATGGATGATAAAAATGTAACCTTTTTTTAATAAACGAAATTAATATCTATGACTATTTTATTATTATTTGTACTTCAATGGACTCAACAATGGACAAGATATTTTTGTGAATTAACCGTGGTTTACAAGTGTATATACAGTTTTTTAGAATTCTGTTGGATTTCGAAATAACTGTATGAATGAAAACATATTTACTAAATAAATGTAAATGATACGTTAAAAACATACATATTGCATTAAATTATAAATTAATTGTCTTCTCAACGAAATTGTAGTAAAACATTATTGCTATATTCAATAAGTATTTATCGAAATGAAGATTTGAATTTATTATTATTATATTTTCCGAGTATAAATTAAAATATATATTATTCAATAATTGGTGAATATATTCTCTTTGTGTGAATTTATCACTGAAAGAAACAAATTATTGAATATAGTCTGGATAATTAAATTGCAATATTTGTCAATAATTTCGAAAATATTAATTTTAATAAATACACAGCATTAACATCGGTTTATATGATACTATAATACTTACGAAGGTTCAAATATCATTCAATTATGTAATTTTAAATCTTGAATCGCTCTCTATCCTTTATATTAAAATAATTTTCTTATTTCGCAAGTCAAACTTTATGAAAATAGTACCCGATGAACTCAGCCTTCTAATTCTTTAACTTCCTCATAATATCCCTGGTAGAAATGAAAACATTTTTTAGCTAATTCTTAAACAAGTCAGATATTTACCATGTTAAAAGCATAGGAGAAATGGATAGTGTAAGAAAAAAATGGATAAATTTCTACTAGGGATAATGTAAACAATTTTTTAAAAGTTAGTCTGAATAAATCTAGTCTACTTATATTTAAACAAAAGACAAAACTTGTATAAACTTACAGATTTTTATTATATATTATTGGTTTTTTAACGTCAAAAGAAAACTTTAATTTCAATCGAATGAGTGCACATCATTACTATTTCAATTGTAAAGTGACCGCAGTGTGGTATCAAAGAGTCGCATATTTATAATCTTTTATTCGTCGAGTCAGTAATCTTAATTTCTCCCGATTCTCTTTTTGCAAGGGCCGCACTGTGGTAACTTCAGTCCTTAATTTCTCGCGACTTTCTTGCAACACACGGATGGAATATCGAATGCCAAGCATAGTGCAAGATCGTTTTTCTTTCGCTCTTTTCATTCTATGTTCATCTCTCCGTTAGTTTGCAGCGATAACTTTTGGTGGCTGGGACTGTTGTAGTCGTTTTCCAGAGCCGCGGAAACACCTCCGGCTGCTTGCACGCCTGGGATAATTTATGAGTTTTATAAGTTCGGACTCCACCAGGTCGGAAACGCCTATTTTACGATCCTACTGCGTCTTATATCTCCATCGATCTCTTACTCTATTCGTTCCGACCTTCTCCTTTCTTACAAGTTTTTAGATCCATGGGGTTATATTTCCTCCACGCGGTACTTGCCGGCATTCTTAAGTACACCTCTTACGTCCATTCTCACCATTCGAGTGAGGCGATTAGACGCTTAACGCCCATGACCACTCTTAAACATCCAATTGTGATTTCGTATGACGATCTTTTTTGTTTGTTCGAGTGATTTTTTTTTATAACGAATACGCGGTTTGCTTTATAAAAATAATTATTCAATATTTATAAAAGCAGTATTTCCGCTCAATTTCAGAACTTGCGGCGGGGGTATCTCAAGAATGCAGAAACGATGTCGACGAAAGCCTTGCAAAGGTCGGCCCTGGAGCATCAAGTACAAAGTCTGCAATGTCCAGGTAAGGCAAATTCCTTTTTCAATTTTTAACAAACGAATAAAAATAATAGTTCGACGACAATGCTTGCCTCCCTTCGTTTCTCGAAGTGGGTGTGTTGCGTACGATAAACGAAACCACGAATCGAATTCGGTCCATGTATGAGGGAAGGAACCGAGTCATCCGCGGTACGAATTCAGCTTTTAATTATATGCAGTAAACTTCAACTTTACGCAACAGCGCACGCAGAAAACTTTCGCTAAACGTGACTAGGATGTGCTGGGAGGAGGCAGAACTTCTGGCACTCGAATTCGACGATAAGCAACGTTTGAGGGAAATGCCATGTGAAGCGTTGCCTCACGGGAATCTCGAATCCGGATGTGGCAATCCGAACCCGGGAATTGAATGATAATGTATTCAAGAGTTGATTAAATTTTCAGCGAATGCTACAAGATTACCGCCTCACACGATTCACGACTTCCGTTACCGTGATCGAATATGCGGCGGTTAATCTAAATAAAAAAAGCGCCTGGCTACGTATAGAATCGCTATTAGGTAGATTTCGCCAGCTCCCGATTTGGAAATATTGGTATCTGATTTGCGGAAAAAAAATTATTGACTAATGATTATATTTTCAATTGATTAGTTGTAAGGAAACTATTTATTTTATCAATTTCAATCTGATGGTTTTGGATGGATTAAGAAAAAAAGTGTATTATTAATACGCTAAGAATTTTTAATATAGACACATAATATAAAAATATATACATGACCAGAAGTATATAAATGCTTTCACCTCAAACAGTGTTAGCTAAATCATAACTACTGATCCGACGGATTTCATCAAGTGTGTAATCGAAAATGTAATGTTATCATTAAAAAGTATACCACTGTACTATAACTTATTGACAATTTGATCTAAAAATATCGATAACCTTTTTTTCAACCTAACTTTTTTATATGATAAATTCAAACGACAGTAGAAGAATTTTGATTTGAATTGATTTGATGAGAATTGATAAAAGATAAAAAAAAAAAAAAAAAAAAAAGAAGAATTTTTGATCAATCAACTCTACTAACTACGTAAAATCTGCCTTGCAATTTAAAAAGAATATAACCAATTCACGAAATTACTATCATTATTACTGGTCTTAAAGAGTGCTTTTACGTATTTTTTTTTATCATCGTATAATGTAACTCGACACTATAAATGAAATACGCGTACCAAATAAATACATAAATAAATAAATGTAATTATTATGTATTTACTCATTTTATTTTTATTTTTAATATAAAGTATGTATTAAAATCGGGATGTATAAGATGCTTTGAACAGAAATGCGATGAACAAAAAATTAAATCAACAAACATGTATGTCGATTGAATTTTACTGGCATTGAATCGTCCATTTCTAACCGAGTTATGAACTTCGCAAGCTTAATTGGAATTTCGACATTTCGTATATATAAGCAATAATTGGATAAATAGAAATGCGTATGCCTGAAATGATTGGCAAGTTTTCCGTCGATTTCTATATAAATATAGTTTGCAACGGAACGGTCACCGATTCAGATATATTGTTGTTGAACTAGTATAATTATATACTCAATAGCATATAGGTAATTCTTGATCCAGGTACACAATCAGTGATTAAATTTTGCACAGGATCAACGCGAGCGTTTGTTCGACGTTACCTCATTTTTACACCGAAAATAATCACTAACGCCCGAAAATTACATTCGCTCCTGTCGAGGTGTTTTTCCCTTCTATCCGAACTAATACCCGGTGTCGCGGATGCAACAATAGACTGCAGGCATCACATTTCCCGAGGGTACGTCGCGGCGCGATGCAGATGACCCGACCCACTTTCGAATCCAGAACGGAATTTTCGGACTGGTCGCATTGAACTCCACGACGCGTTGCTTCCTGATGCACCACCCGATAGAGAAACCTGGCCAAGTCTGCAAGAAAAATATTTCTGTCTACCTCAAACATGCCAATGAAACAGATCGTTATATGGAAATGAATGTCGCAACGAAAGAAACGTACCTTACATTGATAATGTCACCTGTCGACCTGGATCTTCGGAAAGACTTGGAATAGCTCCTCCATCTATATGTTTAATTATTAGATGAGTTCAATTCTGCACACTTTACACCAACTCTATGTCTGACTGTCGTAGCAATCGATGAATCATCGCATTAAATCAGGACAGCAATACAAAGACAGAACAATTGCAATGATGTTGAAATAACATTAGTAATGGTGACAATAATTAGTGTTGGGAAATATAATGCATCACGATAGTGTGTTCTATTAAAAATAGCAATTTTGTTGATAAAGATTTTGCATGAACGTAAACAATATTATCGTAGATCGATTGACGTATAGTTGTTCCAACGGTAAACTTCATTCGTAATTCACAACTTCAATCGCAGTATCATCAACACTACTGCTGGTGATTTAACAGTAGTTCCAAGCAAAATATGTCCTATCAGAAATGCGAAAAATGGATTATTCTCAGCATTATCAATGGCTATGCTCGTGGCCGAACACTATCGTGTTATCAGCAATCAGCTCCTCGATTTCTCCAATTTACGAGTGTTCGCAGAGGTTGGTCACACGAATTACCATATCTTGCATCACTCCTACGTTAATCCATTCCATCCTTAAATTATATCGTTTGATTGGTTATTAACTTTGCTGACCTTTGTGAAATGTCCAATTTATGGCTACCTCTCTCGAAGTTTTCTATATTTAATAACGAATCAAAATAAAAGCATTGAAAGCTTAGTGTAGATTTGTTTTGTGAAATGTCGATAAGTTCAACGGTAGTACTTGAAAGCTCGATTGAATTAGTTTTATTTACCAAAATGAGAAATATTGTTAGGACGTAATTGAATAAATAGAAATAGTAATGAAATCTTAGACATTGATGATTCCCCACGTTAGATCTTTATTATTCATTCGACTGAAAACCGAGATTTTGTAACTCGTTATCAGCCATAACTTCGAGGACATGGCCATTTGATATTATTACCGTAATGTCAGCAATGAACCGCCGATGTAAAAATGCAACGATCAGGATGTCTGACTGGATCGTCTTATTCACCATCTTCTCACCATTTAACATATAATATGTTTGCAATGCTAAATTCCAAGTACGTTGGAAAATAGTGGTTCTTGGTGCAAAAGTCCTAGTGACAAAATTACAAGACTAAATCTCATAAAAAAGTACCGCAGCCCTTAAACTTTCGGCGACAAATAAAAGTCAATATTAAATGTCGGCCCCTCAGGCACTTACTTGATTCTTAGTTCAATGAAAGCCGCGAAATCCTTTTCCGAGCTTAACGGTTTTCACTGCGCAGTTCAATAAGTCGACGAGTGCATACCAGGCACAGAGCCGGAACAGCCGGCGGGCGCGGAAAAGAGGTCATGATTAATGCAGGGACGAAAATGGAGAACGGATATCTCGGAGATCTTGCCCGCCAATCTTTCCCCGGAGTCTCGGCGCCTCGCCGGATCATTAGATAAAACAGCGATTGCTGAAAAATTTATTCACCCAGCAGCGACTGTGCGGCTAAGCGACTCATCGCGACGCTGACAGCCCTAGGCCCTGTCTTCGTCGACAATCTTTGTTTACCTCCCTCCCAGCTGAAGACACCGTCCTCTTTTTCGCCCACTCGCGCCCTGAAAATTCATTTATTCATAACCGTCGACGATGTACTTAAGCAACAGCGGAGTACGCCTGTTAGCGCCACGAATCACACTGTGTTCGGGTCACCATTGCTCTTTTTTCGCATCTCGCCGCCACATTCTGCGTCGTCGTTTTGCAGTCGTTAGAAAAAAACACAATTCCATTCCCTCATAAAAATATATCACCCGCTACTTTTTCCCCCGACAACGTATTTTCTCAGGCTAGTTGCCAAGTCGATAGCATTTCTTGACATTGCGAGTACATTCTAGTGGCTTTTAGTACGGGTTGATGCCGACTACTTTTTGCGACCTTCGTGTGGGAACGATTTTCAAGCGTCGAGATTTTATGTCCTGTCACTTGACGTCAAGGTGTACTATTGGATGAAGACGATACTCATCCGCGACCCTGTTCCGCCGACACTAAAAGGTAACGTTGCCTCGCATTGGCACATACCTCCTCTGCTTTAGCCCGTCTCGAACGTGTCACACCGGTAATTCCGACAGTTATAGGCTGCTTCTGACATTTGTCTCCTGTCGGGCGTTCCTCATCCGGTCGATTCGAACTGTGCAGGTGCCAAGATCTACATGTTGATGACGTATAATTGGATATTGCTAATATCTGCAAGTATAGATTGTTAATAGGGCATGGTGAAACGTGCAACACGCTAATTAACGTTACACAATATTTTACATAAAATTAATAATATGAGGCTGATATGAATATAGAAAATAGATTTTATTATATGTATAACATTCTTTTATTATAAATGTAAAATTTTTTTTGATTACATTAAAAAAAAAAATGCATTCAAAATGGTAATTAATATTTTGTTTTCTTCATTTAGTTGGCCATGTTTAATCCAATTAGTACTAGGCGAACGTGATTCACCCAATATTCGTCAATTCGTCCATGAACGAAAATTGGACGTACGTTGAATGTCTATAGTTATAGATATCACCAGACTCACTCGTACATTGGACGATCAATGTACGTCCAGCTTTTATCCATTAGAAAACCTATTCGCATTCATATCCATATTATATCCACTGCACCACCATTGTACACCTATTGTACTTGCAATATACACAAAGGACGTACCATGCGGGCGTCCTCTCCAATGACAACTGGACGTAAATTTTTACATTACATACTTTTATTTTCAAAAGTGAGAATCGTGATTTAATATTTGTCGTAAATATAATCAATACCATGTCAATTAGTTAGAATATGATCTGATGTATCTTTGGTATCAGTTCCTTATGTAATGAATCCTGGTTTCGCATATTCTACTATTTTAATTATCTTTAATAAGGCCAATGTATACTCTATCGCAAACTTTGAAGAACAAAAACATTAATTAAAGTTGCATCCATTTTGCGATGTCGCAAAAAATTCGTTTAATCATATAAAATACTTATAAAATGTATGCATTCATTGAAGAAATATATTATCGAAATGCACGAATTTCATTAAACAACGAGTACATTGTGTTTTTATTAATTACAAATATATACTGTTATTTTGCTAATGAAAATCAAATATTGAAAGCCAGTATAATTGCAAACCGATATAATATTTCATATTTTCGTCACGATATGATATAAAATTGTTTTCCTGGAAAAATTTTGACTTAGCTGCACGGTATACTGACTTTTCATCATTTCAAAAATGAATTTTTGAAACGGTGTATATATCCCTCCAAGAGTAGATAAAAATTAAAAAAATTGATTATTATCACATGAATATTTTTGTTTATCTTAGATAAAATAACAGAGGAACATTTTACGGGACCATTACCTATGTAGTTCATCATTAAATGAACACAAAGCCGATTATTATCTAGCAAAGTTACATGCGTTCTGTGTTTATCAAACCTTTTAGGTTATTAAAATATTAAAATATTAAAATATTAAAAAATTTTAAAACGTGTCTCGCAACATTAAAGTAAGTTGTCATTATACTAATGTTGCTTCAATTTTCATTATTTACCGAGACCCCTGACACCTTCATACACTAAATCAGGGTTGCCAACACGCACCATAATTCCATATGCTAATACATGTTATGATCCTACCATAATTACGATATTTGTCTTCAGCTCTGCATTAAATAGAAATAAAGCAATCTATCCAATACTGATGGTATCTAACTGCTATTTCATAAGAACTTCTTAATTATATTTTTCGAGTTTCAATCTAACACATTCGCCATTATCTTGTCCGGCTTGTCCCTTCTTGGCCTTAATAGATTTTGATTCGAAATATACCATCATCGCTATGCATCAATTTGGCAACACTGATGTCAGAGAAGACTTACTGATAAGATCATGATATTTTAACATATGCTATCATATCAAATTGTTCAAATTGTATCAAGATGTTAATGGCTAACATTATTATGTTTGTCAGTAACATCCATTTTTCTCCGTATACGATCAGTTGACAATGCAAATATTGAACGTATAATTCCCAATCAGAATGTGACCATCAAAGCATTGAAGGTCCAATCCAGGCCAACATCTAATGACAAAGATAAAAACTCTATCTACTACTGGAAGTTGATCAAACTTTCATCCACTATACCTCACATAGAAGACGGTAATAATTTTCTGTAAGGATCTTATGTATTAAAGTTTCGGTTCAAAGTTGAATTCAACAATTGTTTCCTTGATTGAATTACCCTGAACGAATGCAATTAAGAAAGATTAAAATGTGAAAGCGCGATAAGTATAGATATAAACATAAACATAGTCGAATTAGGGAGCATAAGTCACACAATTAAAGAAGATTACTGAAAAGGTAATGCGAAAAATTCAAAGCAATATTATGAAGCATCGAGATAAAAATGAAATTACCCAGTTCAATGACTCTTCCAGCTTAACGAAGCTGGTAAAACAATCGAAAAAGTGGACATTCGCACACGGCTGCTGCGATAGCAAAGCTGGGATTCGCTAAGGGTTGTACGGTTATATCAAGCTCTGAATGCCTTCTGAAACGGGGTCAAATTCGTACGCCACTAGTACGACTATATCCCGCCATAAGCGAATCTACGATTATCGAGGAAGGGCAATGGGCGGAGAGCGAAGGACAGGATCATGGTCGAGCCAGAAGTGCATAGTGCAACTATTTGCGCTGCCACTCGGAAATTGGCGGATCGAGAGAATAGCAGTACCCGGCCCGCTACTCACTGGGACAATGGCCGAGAAGAAAAGCCAAGCTTTGATAATAGAAGTACAAAAGAGTCGTATAAAAAAATAGCAAACAAGGCAAGGCCGATCAGGGCCTTGCGCACCTGCGCGTGCCAGGTGCACGGCTTCTTGGCCAACTTTTCGAGTGTAATCCATTACAGGCGAGCTTTCTCTATCTCACTTAACGTGCACGGAATTCAGCCAAGGAGATGAAGGGCTGGAAATTCTTTAGTCGTTTTCAATTGTTTTGTTTTCGCTCAAACGTACCCGCTATACTGCGCCGAGTTTTTCCCGACGCTACATCCAGCCACAGACCGATAAAGAGTTTCCTCTTTCCTCGGGGGGATTTGTGAAAAGAGTAAGAAAGTGATTTGCAGCTTTACGCCCGTTTTCGGGAGGCGGGTGCTTTTGACCTGACGTAATATTCTTGCTCCAAGTCGGACGAAACGACTGCGTTACTCTAAGAGGTTGACCAGTGGGAGAAAACTGAAAGAATGGAAAAGGAGGAGCGCGGAAAAAGAAAATAGTAGCGGAGTCGTAGTAAATACACGACAACTGACGAGCGAAACGTGACCCTTTCGTCTGTAGCCCCAGCATTCTATGCGACGATGTAGAGCTGTATGTATGTAGTCGTGTAACGCTATTTTTGCAAGTTCCTCGAGCGGTCGTTTTGTTATGGCTATGGCGTCGTGCCCTCTCCATAAAGCGTTCTCGAGGATGGACGGAAAAGAGCACATGTTATCTTATCGCTGGTGCACTTCAACAAGTAATGTTTTCTCATATTCGAAATTGCCATCAGAGGCTCCGGAAACGGCGAGAAATTTTAGAAAAACAATTTCGCTCTTTTATTCAATGGGTTCGTCGGCGAGTTTACTTCTCCTCTCTCTTCGTCTCTCGCTCTTTCCACGTTAATCATGCACATGCTCGTGCATCGGACGTGTGTGCTGAAATCTTTGAATTTTGGACACACTCCGGCCAATTCAATGTCGAATGTTTATTTACTAACTCAGACCACATGGGAATGCCTCGTTCAGCTATTCATAACCAGCTTCAGCTATTTTCGACGCTTTTCAACTCTCGTAATGATAGGACGACTGCTGGCCGCAAATACACTACCAGCCTTTCGGCCCATAGTATGTCGTTCAGATACACTAACAGCTGCAATGCCCGTGGTGCAATTTCGCTGATATCGCGTCCACGGTACGACTATCTTATACAATTCAATACACAAGCATGTCTGTAAATAACGATTTCACATATATAAATGGTTAATTACAAAATGAATGTTTATTAGTATCTATAAAAATGAAAATTTTACATTTGTTTTTGTTTTTTTAATTTAGTTTGTTCTCTATGCCAATTTTTAAACTTCCGGTTATTTAAAATGTATTTAAATGTATGCGGTAAATAAAAGTAAACATGGAGTAATATGAATACATCGACTTCAGATTTATTAAAAATGAATGCTATAATTAAGGTAGATTATACTGAATAAATTATATTGGATGACACAAAACGATTCCATACTTTCTACAAACACCGACAAGGAAAATTCTCGAGTCAATTGAATACTCAATTTATAGTACACGAGGTATCCAATTAAACATCCTGTCTTCTCCGCCATAATCGGCTAAAACGCACAGGAAATATATCCCCTGGCTTATCAGAGAATATATATTATGTGCACTGCCTTGAAGCTCTTTCATAATGAGTAGTTCAGTAGATCCCTTGTTAAGCAGAGGCTGAACAGCTCTGTGGTTTCCTCGGTTACTATAGAAGAATCGACATTCAACGCAGTTTCCTTCCTTCCTTCCCTATATTTCCAGCTGTACGTGATCAAGTGGCGTTTGTTATAAAATAATATCCTATGCTTTTTCGAGATAAATGATGCGCAATAATGGGATTATTATAATTATGCACTATCAGAATATGCTATATGAATGAGCTTTAAAATTGTCTATTTATTTGCTCAAATATGAACGCATTTGTTATGCATCGTTGCACGCGCACGAGTGTATATATATAATGAATTTTGATGACATGATGAAAATATCAACCAAATTTCACAATACGCGACTGTCTGTACATTTTGAAAGAATATAAAAAAATATTTAAGAAAATCATTTGTTTACATATATATTAGTGTCATTGGACTAAAAATCGATATATTGTCGATATAATAACCGAAGTCCATTTCATCAGTAATATTATCATTATCCCTCGAAGACTAATAAAAGTAATACAAACACAAAGCTAATTTACCCTTTTCTCGGTATTTTTTCATTGCACTTTCCTTTATATAATTTACACGGAGAAAAACATTCTTTTACATATATTACAAAAAAGTTATAAAAGGTGTAAAAAATAGCGACTTTTGTTTACACGAAACGTAAAACAACGTTTAGCGATGTACAGTCAAACCGTTTACCCTGACACAGTTACAATTATTTTGAAATATAGTAAAAATGAGAAAAGTCTGATTTCAAGGCAATTAAAGATAAGGTAATGTTTGAAGGGAATTTTTCTTTTATATAAATTTCTATAACTTAACATACATTGCTGCTTCTGATTCTAAAATTCAGTTAAGTTTTAATCGAATACTGATCCAATCACACAGCTGGTACATTTTCAAATAAGAGACATGGAAAGAGTGAGTGAGAGAGAGAGAGAGGCAATACACTTTCGTGAGGGAATTTCCATGTGTTGCTCCAACATCGTAGAATAATCCGAAGCTAGTGATCCGTTAGCGCAGCAATGTGCTAAGCTCTGATTCGATGCACAGTACGGTCGGCGCGTTAATGAATGCAAACATTGCAGCTGTTACATTTTCAAGAACAAATATCAGAAATGTAATAATGACGATAACACTGTCAATCTGTTCTCGAATTATCATAATCGCATTGGTTTACTCAGGTTCAACACGCACGTATATTAAAAAATAAAGTCATTTAATTTTTTTCGCAAGTTCAAAATCCTTGTATTTTATATATATAACGTGTCCAACGATTGAAAATATTATAGACGGAAATGTTTAATAGATTTGAAGCAAAATTGAATTATTGCTAGTTTGATCACTGATGATTATATTTGGTTGGAAGTTGCAATCCATTCAAAAACATGACTAAATCAGTGGCATGATAAATATTTGCGAATCGAAGCAAGGAATGCAAAATTTTGATGATGGAAAATTATAATTTAATGCGTTTCAAAAACAGGAAGTAAGATAGACTAACGTCTAATAAGTGTGATTTTTATATTGAAATAAGTCATAAGTGAAAAGAGCCGTGTCCGGTCAGACATTGCAAATTTACGAACAATTTTTATTAGCCTCGCTTGGGGAGCATAGTATAATTCTATTTTCAGTTTTAATTTTGTATCACCTTTGATTCTATTTCGAAAATTATATCTTAAAGATTTTTATTTATTTACGCTGTGAACAGTCTCCTTTCTGCTTGAGTTGCTCGATTAAATATATGTAATATGTATTTTAAAAAATGTTTTACCAGGTAATTTTTCATTACAATTTTTTTGTTACTTTTGTTTAATGTTTGTGTGTTTATACATTTAAAAATAATTTTCAAGCTTTTGTAAGTGTGCAAATTGATGAAACTTGTAACTTTCAGTATTGAATTTTTTTAAATTCAAAGCACAACCTTTGTTCTTTAATATATGTATTCATAATTTTCTTAGAAGTAATAATAATTCGCAATCGTCACTTATTTTTACGAACCGCCTTTAAGTGTAGGACTTAATATTATCTCGGTAATACACATGAATCCAACGTCAAAATTTATAATTTCAAAATGGCTGTTTTAATATGGTTATAAAATCTCGATAACAACACAATATGTTCTAAACAATAATATTCCTTTAAATATGTTATAGACCTTAAAATAAAGGTAAATATCATTTAACCGTAGAGTAACAAAAATAGAAAATCACGAGATTCCAAATTCCCTACAACTTGGAAAATGTGGACGGTTCATATGGCTCATTATTGTTACAAGTTGAAGAAACTTGAGGAATTCGTTATGGAAATCCTAAGCTCAGCGTTGAAATCCAACGATCAACGTGGAGAGAACTCGGGGAAGTTTAGTTCGGAAACTTGTCCGCGAGGGAGAGAAGCGAGGATCAGCAGATATCGATAAAATCATAATGAACACTTTGATTCGATATTGCCTTCCCTTATTACGTGTTCCCCCTGGTCTGTCTATAACGATGAGACCGTAAAATGTTCGTCCTTGCGAAAGCCAATAATTGGCACTTAAATAATGTCTCGTTTATTAATTGTTTCAGCCATGCGACAAGCCTTTCGATTTCCGAGCGGAGCAGTGCTCGGCTTTCGACGACGTCCCTTACAGCGATATGCTTTTCAAATGGTTTCCGTATTACGACCCCGTGAGACCGTGTGCTTTGATCTGCCGTGGGCGTGGTACTGGGAGAGACAAAATCACTTACGAGGATGGTAAACATGACCGAAAGACGACCCTGGCCGAAAATATCGCCTACCGTACAGAAGACGTCACATATGAAGAGGTGGTTGTCCAGCTTGCCGACCGAGTACAGGACGGGACGCAATGTCGACCGGACGGAGATGACGTCTGCGTCAATGGCGAATGCATGGTAAGATTTTACGTTCAAATAGCTGATAGTGAATAATACATATCAAAAATAAATTGATGAGACGAAAGTGCTATAGTAAAGTTGGAACCGCAAAGACAGTGTATTTAATTAAATCATTTTGACAATTATAGAAAATCGATTTTTCGATTCTCCCATAGTAAGACCATATACAAACGTTTAGAATTCACGTGACGATATTATAGTTTTTATTGAACACTTACTTTAAACGTAGACTTTCGGAGTTATTTTCCGCACTATCGAGATTTAGCACCACTTCAAGAAGATAATCAATGCCTCAGAATTCTTTCGAATATTCGTTAAACATTAAAGATTGAAAGCTGTTTTACGACTTTACTTTATCCATTTATCCGTAATTTTAAGGTTCAAGTAGATTCTTCGACTGTGATTATGCCACGTTAAAACTCGGCAAAAAGTTGTTTCAATAATCTAGGCAACGACGTTAAGTCATGATTAAAAAGCATCTTTCATTATAACCTGTTTAGTCAGGAATGTAAATCTGATTTAAAAAAAAAAAAGAATGAAGCAACTGCAAGTAAGATGCAACTTATCGATCGTAACTTTGGAATATTTTAGGAGCGTAATTACACATCGTTGATTGCTGTATACCCGCACCTTGCTCGGGGAAAATAGTTGTAAAACAATGTACAATTAGTTGTTAATCAGTACTCGCTTCCAAACAAGTTTCCCAAACTTTCGCGTCTTTAAATGTCACAAACAATTCGAGGAAACGAGTTGACGAGTACTTAGTGCGTAAACCTAGTAAAGTATGGTGTCAAGTTTTATATTTCGCGCACTGGAAAACATTCTGTATAATTCGAATGAATATTTACATCGCTTCAATACAGAATTTGTACATTTTGTAACACTCGTTGTTATGTTTTATTTTTCATATTGAATGTTTAATGAAATTTAAAAATTCGAATCTTTAACTTATAATTAACGGCAGTCATTAATTAGAACAGACAAAATAAACGGGTAAACAAAAGATGAACCAAACTGTACGGTTGATTCGCAAAAGCACATAAAAAATTGAACGTCGTAAGTATAAGAGGATTAATTCCTCAAATTCTAGAGAATTTCTGATAATAAACACTTTTATGCTTGACTTAAGTAAATAACAAAAAAGCACATAAATAAATAAACAAATAAAAATTGGACCCTTCATCTTTTTACGAATTCGTTTACAAATTTCTGTAACTTTTTAGTAACGGTATACTCTTTTTTGAAAAAGTAAAAACAATAAGCTATATATTTTCAAATCCGTTGCAATTTCAGTTACTAAATATATTCTCTTCGGATTAGTTTCGAACTTTATTTAACCCATTACTTCCTCGACCTGAATACTTTAATCACCATAAATTAAATAATAGTATATAAACGTAATTGATTGCAAATGTCATTTAAGCTTCCTTTGAGTTAGGTAGTAATATTCGCTAAGGCGCCCTGACTGGATATAATTCGAATGATTGCACCGTTGTAATCAAATGTATGGCAATCATTCAATTTCGCCTTGAATTTATACATTTTGAATTGCAAGCGTCAAACTGACGAGAAAATTAGACATAAAATTATTTAAAAGTAGACGTTAAAACGTAAAATATCATAATCTAGCAGCGGTCTTGACATCCATAATATGTTTCCGACCCTTGGGCCCTACCTCATTCTCTTTCTCCGTTTCTCTCTCAACCCGCGTTTAGTTCACTCTCGCCAACGAGGGTAAGGTATGAATAATGTACTCAAACCCCCCAGAGCCTTCCATGCACGCTGAATGACAAATCAGCCTGTATCCAAGCGAGGTTATGATATCGGCGTCAGTTATTAACTATTATGTGACATGGAAGAAATTATAGGCGAGAAAGTCATCTTCGAATTCAACAATACCAAATTGCTTGTTTTTTTTTTTTTTTTTTTAATCGCCATGTCATTTTTTCAGCCAAAATATTGTTCAATATACATTTGTGAAATTATAGTAAGGAACAATTAAGAATGACATTTCAGACAGGTTTTTTAAGTATAAGGCAAGATATTGGATTTACAGTAAATGCAAGACATATCTCAGATGCATTAATAATTTTTAATCGATTACTGGTGCAATTGAATCAAATGCCAAGTAAAAATCTGCTAAATTATAAGATGAATTTCTTAATCGTCACTATTCAAATTTTCATCCTAAATACATTTGAAACTTTTCGAAAATTTTATGTTAATTGTAAAAGAAAGATGTTGATTGTGTTTCGAAAGAACTTGAATAAAATTTTTCTTATCGTCATTATCTTCTTTATAAAGAATTGAATTTGTTTGGGATGTTTTGTTGAAAATTGGCATTAACAAAATTGCTTCTCTACTATCGCAAATTTCATATTGATGGTTAATTATAAATCCTTGTTGAATTTTTGAAATGAAAAGTGGCTGATCTAAATTACGAATAATGTTTCCCAGCCGACATTTTGAGTTTATCATGCGAAGTTAATAAAACATTGCAACGGATTCGCGAGCAGCGAAGCCAGCACCTATAATATAACATGAATGACTATACATATTTTCGTGACTGTAATTTACCTCAAATCTAATAGTCCATCTATTTCTGAATAAAACTTTTTCAATGATATTTAATAAATCTATATTACTTTAATAGTTGCCTAAAAAAGACGTAAAATATAAAAGAAAAAACGAAATATGTCGAATAAGACTGATAAAAAAGCTTCGTTGCTTATTAGAGGTAGCATATATTTTTTGTTTAAAATATTATAAAATAAATACACATTCTGCAAGGCGCATTTAAAATAATAT
Organism: Trichopria nigra; assembly: GCA_030522945.1. NCBI lineage: Eukaryota > Metazoa > Arthropoda > Insecta > Hymenoptera > Diapriidae > Trichopria > Trichopria nigra. The sequence goes on along the minus strand of JAPYZR010000120.1, from coordinate 26,044 downwards.
ACGATACGAGCTATAGCGGTAGTGATTTTATCAAGCCATTTCCCGATGTCTTTCGGAATGGAAATTCTATACGCCGGCAAAGACCCACAAGGCGCCTTTCCAGAAAACCGCCTTTGAAGGTATTTGCATATTACCGGTTCAAACACTGTTGCAGAAAGTTGGCTGCGACATGAAAATAGGCAGCAACAAAAACAGAGACGCATGCGGCGTTTGCGGTGGGAACGGTTCTACCTGCCACTCGAAGTACGTTTGGAGCCTGGAATCCGCTTCTGACTGTTCTGAATCCTGTGGAGTCGGTGAGTTCTTGTGCCGATGATTTTTGGACGAATCTACGCTTGAAGCATTTCAAGTTTCTAATCGTCAATGTCTTTGCAATTTGCAGGGTTTAAAGTCGCGATGGCTGTTTGCAAATTCGGTGGCAAGGACGGAGTCGCCGTCGACGACTCTAATTGCGATACGACTTTGAAGCCGTCGAAGGTATTTTTACCTTGCAACACACATCCTTGTTCAACTAAGTAAGTATTTGCCTGGTCGGACCTTTGAGTTAATGTTTTCGAGTGTAAGAAACAAACCTCTTGTACGTTTTTTGTAATTATATTTTTGTTTTGTTCATTTTTAAAATTTTGGTTCGTTTACATGGTTATGATATTGTTTACATGGTTATGATATGCTTATGATCTCATGTTCATTTTCTCATATATGTTTATGGCGATTTTGTCTGTCCGCCATGACAGAAATTTTTATTTTTGGAATATCCCTATGTAATAGCACATTGAATGCATACTTGAAAATTTTTAAAATATGGACATCATCAACTATTGGAAACATGGAGTTTTGGCCGATAAAACACGGCTATGCAGAATTTTTGTCATGAAATTTAAATGCTAAAATATAGTGTCAAACTTAATGAAGAAAATTTGTACATTTCGTCCTTACAAATGGTTAAAATAGTTATTAATTTCAATTATGTAATTATACAAAGTTAATAAGTAATTCAAATTTGTTTTTGAAAATTATTGCCGATTCATAAAAATTCTGTAGATCATCCGTAGTACAAATAGAAGAATTGAAGAATAGGATCATCTCAATTTTAGAGCTAGCGAATATAATAAAATAAATGGCGATAGAATCTAGTAATATTATAAGAAAACATCATCCTAACTTTTCTTTGACCTTCGAATTTCCATTTAGATCGATTTCGAGCGCCTAAACTGAATTTGAAAATGTCTTCTCTGAATATAATTTGAATTTCTGAAAATACTACATTTATTTACTTCAACCGACCGATCCATGGTTCAAAACCCGATTGCAAGGTACAGTCAGTTATTATTATTCGAATGTTGAAATCTGAAGAAAAATACAGACGACGGTACGTAAGGTGCATATCGGACTCGATATTCGCATTCACATATCTTTCGCAGAATCGTTTGAAACGACGGCTTTCAACCTCCACCCAAACGACCATTAAGTACGATAGAAAGAGAAAGAAACTCGCTTACTTTTACGAAACCCTGAAAAAAGAGCAGAACGTCATCCACCTTACTACGCATGTAAATTTCCGGTAAAAATTATTACACAAACAATGGAATATATGGAAAATATGCTGTTGCTTAAATTCTTTTCTTTCGGGATGAGTTTCATTATTCTTACACTTTATATGAGTACCATATGTCACAAAATATAAAATACGAAATAGAAGAACTTAAATGTTAACTGGATATATCACTTCTAATGTAATAATTATGGTACTTTCTGATTCTGTTTTTAAAATAAAAAAAAAATCCGATACTTGAAACCGTTCGATCGGAAAAATTGAGTTTCAAATGTACAATAATTTATACATATAGGGGTTTTTGGGCTTGCTCATCACTTTTATAGCTACATTCATAGTTTAGATTTTTAAGTAAAAATTGAAAAATTTTGAAAACACCCGTCCGCCATATTGAATTCGCCATTTTGAAATTAAATTTTTCCGCTCGTACGTTCTGAAGTTTGCGCGAGCCGCGGACGCAAAATATTCACTCCTTAATGATCTCCTTATCCGACTTTGATGCAAAATTGTTGATAACAAAAAAAAAAAACATTTTTTTTGGGTGGAAAAATTTGATTTTTTGTTACATAATCGAACGTACCGCATTTTTTTAATTTTAAAAACCGAATTAAATACATTAAATTCTAACATATGAGGAATGACAACAAAAACTGCAAAATCATTATATAAAATTTTATTCTTACATTTTTAAGATGAAAATTTCAAATGATTTTTTTGACACACGAAAAAACGACTTGGTTGAAAAAACCAATTTTTTCATTTTTTCCAGAAAGAGATTTTTTATCTCTTGAGCGATACCATTATAATAATAAAATTAATAAAATCTTAAAATTAGTATAAAACAATATTTTCTTTCAAACCCTGACATTCAGGTATCCATTATCTTTTCTGACAGTCACCTCTCTCTCTCTCTCTCTCTCTTATCCCGTCCACATCTGTCGTATGAACAATCCGCGGGACTGGTTGTTATGAATCGTCTTCAAAAGTCAGACTACTTCGGAATTCAACATTCGAATTACCTCAAAATTCAACGCTCGGAATGATTACTCGACGACTATATTTACGCGTTGCATTATACTAATGATACTTTGCGTCGGCTTGCGAGCCGACTGCATCCCGTTAGATTATTGTACGCATCTGAAATACGCAAACTTCCGACTCTCGGTAATTGTAGGATAGTCAGCGGTGCTACTGTAGTGGCGGCCGAGGCGCCGAGTGTGTTGTTAATAAATCAGCGCGATGCTGGTGCCCGTTAAATCGCGCTAATTGCTTTACTCTCGAATTTAGTTTAATTCAGTTGCATGCCACTGCTCCCAAGGGCTGAGGCATTCCAGGTATACCGTCGGTGCGCGTACACGTTCAAACTTCCTTTGTCTGCCTGGTCGCATACCAACGCCAAACTACGAAACACATGAGATGTGGATAAACTTATTCCTACCCCTAACTCCGCGATTATCTGATTACTCGGCCCAACAATTGGAGTCTGAACTCTACCTTTCTTCTAGCAAGTGTCCTTTCTTATACATAATGTGGCAAATACTTTCTAACGTAAAAACGAATGCTTGACCAGTACGATCTTATAAAAGATCTTATTCCTAAATAGGAGTAAGTGGAAAGTCAGTTGAAGTGGTCAACGCAATTAATTAAGGGTATACTTATTAATGAGGAAGTTCATCTTGGCTTTTAAAAGGGATGTACTCTTTTAGTTGCTGTGTACAACTTCTAATTTTGTTTGGCGAGTTTGCATTTATTAACTTTAGAGAGTAGGTGTATAGAAACCGTCCGATTGCGGTGTAATTTACATTTGATCACTTCCTAATGGCATGCCAAATAGAGAATTTTTTTACTTGCCGTATTTCAATCAACCGTAAAAACCAGCAATCACTAATAGCGCCTGATTCCGTTGGACTAACACAACGAACCAGCCGTTTAATCGACTGACCGTTAAATTTTTAATTGTTGATTTACTACCGAAATCAAAAGTGTAGATGAATAAATTTAGTAATAAGGTTCGTTTCGAAGTAGGTCGTTCCATTACAAAAATAAACCAATTATATGACTTTAGTATCAGGAATTCAGAAAATTCATTGAAATATAAATATTTAACTTCATACTCATTAAAAAAATAACAAGGTTATTTTTCATAAAAAAAAAATCAGACTTAATTGGAAATTACCCGTTAATTTTCGATATAGTAAAATAACGCAATCTGTGCATTGCTTTCTTTTTAATGAAATCATAATTTTATTTTTAATAAAAAAAAAAATAATTCTAATTAATCTGAGAGGTCTAAGCACAGTACTCACACAACCATCAATTTTTTTCACCTGCCTGGGCGAAAACATACTTTGTGCGTCTCCGCAAAAGATGCATCTCTTTCAGCTGACATCCTTTGAAACCACCGGCGGTCGGATTATTCTTTACCCCTCTGTACGCGAGTAAGTACCTTCAAGTAACAGAATGAAACACTTCGTGCGTTTCGTCGCGAAAATTATGCAACGTGTCTGTCGCTCTACGCACGGACCAGACAGTCTTGTGTAAGTGACATCTCGTAGTATATAGGCTGGCGAAAGTAAAACGATCGATAGATCCGTCTGGCGTGAGAAGCCACGGGTTTGATGACACGCGACACGTGTCCTAAAGGGAAGAAGCATATGAATCGGAGTCAACGTTAAAATAATAAGGAGAAATTAAATTTTCATCGATGTTCAAGGACGTAATTTTGCAATCGACTAATGATCCATTGGTATTATGTGGACTAAAATAATCAGATGAAAATTGTCCAGGCACAACATCAGTTGAAACACAATAAACATATTTTATTATTTCTATTTAGAGAACGAATTTCTACTAATTTTTACCAATTCAATTTTATTGTTTCGTACAATATAAACTTCATTGAATTGGGAAAAAAAAAAAATTAATTGAATCAAACAAAGTATCGTGACGAAAAAATCGTTTTAAAACTTCAAAAGAACTCCATGTTTTTAATATCACTGTGTAATACTAAATATCATACTTTTATATTCGTTCCCACAAGTGGTGATATACGGCTCTAAAGCGTAATGCTAAGTTCCACACCCCTCTTTTCATTCTTGCAGGTGGTTAACCGGCGAATGGGGTGAATGTAGCGCTAGCTGCGGTGGTGGTACTAGGACACGGGCGCTTTTCTGCACCGAGGAAAATGGAAACGCCACGAGCAAGGTAAATTCATTCGTAAATGATAATTTCCCAAATATCGGAAAATAAATAATTAAAATTTCATTCATGGACCTCAATGTCAAAATATACGTGATTTTTTATTCTCCAGCTACCGGACTACAGATGCGTCTCGGCCCACAAGCCGGCCTATCAAGAAATGTGCAACGCCTTCTCTTGCCCCATGTGGGACGCCGGACAGTGGAGTGACGTGAGTACAAGCCATTTTTTGCCCTACGTCGGAACGTCATATCGCCGGGAAATCTGATGGCATGCGAATGAAATTTGCGCGATTAAAAAAAGATGGGCAGTTCGCAGCCTGTCCGTTAAGGGAATAAAAAATGCACAAGACCGAAACAAAATAACGGATCTCCCGCGACGGAAAAGAGGGTCGAACAATAAAGGGAAGTGCACTTTCTTCGCGATTCAGCCTGGCGGAAGAAGGCTCCGTGGATGAAATCCGATTTGCTCTCCCTCGAGCGATTTGGCCGCGAAAACCACACAGGATTTGCTCTCGATGGAATTGTTCCGCGCGAAGACAGAACCACTGTGGTGATTTATGGAAAATCTCGGCAAACGCTGCAAAACCGTTTCTCCGACAGAAAGAGAGCGCGCTTATGCCCTAGTTATACGGCATGCCATTTGCGACTATTTACGTCTGTGTAACGCTCTTGACATCCTGGTGCATATGTATATCCCAATGTTAGCGAGTAAATTCGAACTTTCTCAAATCCATTCCAAGCGACTGAATATTGAGAAAATGCATTTCGACTGTAATATTCATATAGATATAAGTGCAGATTCCACGACAGATTTTTTACGATTGAGTTTTATAGGCAACTTTAAACGGGATGTTCTGGAAGTCGTATAATGTATATCGGGTGCATGATTTATTTTTAAAAACACTTTCGTAAAATCTGACCCGTTGCAAAGTCACAACAACTTTAGGTTTTTCATTAATTTTTATGCGTGCCTAATAAACGTCTCATTGGTTGATGTGAATATATATATCTTGTCATTAGTTTCTTTTGGTTTGAGACTTAACTTTATAGATTATAGAGCTGAAAACAACTGATGATATTGTTTACTTTTGTGACAATCTTCACGAAAAAACCAATAAAATACTATTTAAAACAAAATGTTTAAATAATTTTAAATATTATTAGAAGACTGCAGATTAACAAAAATTATTTAAAGACTATCGGTAAACTATACTGAGACACTAATGGCATACAATTTAACATGGAAGTTGATGAAATTTACGAAAAGAAAAAACAAAATTAATGGATGACAATAAACGGAGAATGTTGGGAAAAACAATTAAGACACTATTTAGTTTTTCAACGATTTGGCAATAATCGCGAGTTTATTTTTGATGATTCATAGTTTCTTGACGGTTTTCTTCTTTTACGAAAACTAACACTTTTGTTGGATTTTTACGTATATCAATGGCATACCAAAACTTTATCAAATTAATGTTTAAATCTTGAGTATTTTGATATCTTCAGTTTTATATATTGGTATACGTTACGGAGATTACGTATTTTACCCTTCCTGCGGGGATTCTTTTTGTTATTACTTTTCGAAATAACGGACATCGAATTTTGCTAGAAACTGACTTTATACTCTACTTTACTCTGCGCATTGTATGAACCGAATAAATTGATGTCAAGCTCAAGCGCATTTCAAAACAATAGCGTTGTTTATTCGCTACAGCAGTTACAGACATTTTCAGTAATGTACTCGAACAAAATGTATATTATTTACAAACATATTTTAACGGCCACATTTCTATGTTTTATTTACGCGTGTTATTATCGTAACCATACGACATAGACAATATAAAATACATTAAAACTATTTACCTGCGTGTTTCGATATATATGCATGTATATTTGACAGTGAATTCCTGAATTCATCATAGAAATGTTATTCTGTCGTAATACACGTAAACATTGCGGTTCTAACCAATGTTTAAAAAACAGTTTATTTTTCAAGGACTAAAATAGTATATATATATATATATATATATATATATATATATATTATATAAGAAGCTTTTGTAGACACTTCAATCAAATTATATAATGTAGCAATTTTAAAACGCCGATGAAAGAGCAGAATATATTCAAATTTACATTATTCAGATAAATTCACATAATGCCTTCCAAAACTTATTGAGAAACGAAACATTCGAAAATATATTTTGATTATATTGATGAAGGCAATATTATATTTTCCATTCTGAAAATCATGAAATCAATCAGAAATGAAACAACATTTCAGAAACTATAATACTACATTCTCTATAAAATATGTTTACGTTGAATTACAATATCGTAAGAGAAGTCACTTTAAGATACTCAAAATAAAATGACGAATTTTAATAAACATGCGACAAATGAATAAAATGTAATTCGAGCCTATATGTCTACATAACATTGTAGCAAATGTTATTTTTTTTTCGTATTTTAGATATTTTTGCAGATAAAAACATAAGCTAAGCTCAGAGCTTATTTCCTGTATTTCTTGGACTGTAAATTGGGTCATTTTTTCTACAAAATGAATATTTCATTATTTCTGTAAATCGGAGGATTGCCACTTTAAAAGGAGTGAAATGTTCACTCTCATAAAAGCGTGGCTTAATTTTAGCTTCAAAAAATTTAGAGAGAACATTTTTTTCCCTGTAAATAATAAGTAATAATAAGTAATAATAATAATAAAAGTGTTAACTAATGTGTCGTGGTTGTTCGGTTGTATGAAAAAGACTTTTGGAAACGCGAATGAGATTTAATGAAATAGATTAAAATAGTTATACACTCGTATCTGAGTAAAAAACGTGAGCGTGTACAAATTTTCACAAAGAAATGAATAAGTGAAAAATCATTATTGGTTATAATTGTTGTTCGGATTGTATACCTGATGAGAACAACAACTGTTCATTTTAACGACTAGTAAAAGTACAAATCGACCTATAAATTAACTACTGGCTGATACGGCTGGTATATTCTGTACCCTTATCGATCACATCGTTATAACAGAAAGGTATATAAGTAAAAAGGATCGAAATTAAAATACCACAAAATAGCATCAATATAATTCTCTGAAAATAATATTTGTTTATATATAACACACGCACGATAATGGCCCATATTCATATACCTCTAATAAGGGATAAAAATTTGGCGTTATGATCGTGTAACCTAAGTGGGAATAGAAGTTTACTTCTACTCCCGAAGGAAAATAATAAATGAAGTCAGTGGGAAATAATACCTTTATTCATGCATATTTTATATCGATACTATAGCACCACTTGCTATTATACTTTATCGCACATTCTAGAACACCCTATACATGTAAGGATATGTATGCATGTATATGTACATACGTTTATTTTCGATGCTATATACTTTCCATAATCCATATGGTAATACATGTGGGGAGAGGGAAATAAACAATTACCATTTCCGTACTGGCGTGTTATATAAAATATCGTATATACCACGAGGTAGAGGGAAATTTCGACACTTTTATAATGTTGAATTTATGAGTTGATATCGAGGAAAGAAATCGATGACGAGTGTCACACTATCATACTCGTTACGAAAAGTCCCGCTTCTACCCCTCGGTGTATTATATACTATTCTACATTTCCAAGAAAATGAAAATATCAAAATATATGTTTTAATAATATTTATTGCACATAAAATAACCTACAGTTAAATTTATTGCTATATCTAATCTATTACGCGATAATTTACAACGTAATGAAATAATAAATATTTAATTGATAAATGATTTCAACCATATAGTATATTACTTTATCAGCATATAACTGGTATCTTATATGGATGATCAGCAAAGAAGTGCATAATAAGTTATAACTAAAATTTCAAAAAATAAACAATAAAATTTAATTTTAATGTTAGGGTCTACAAGGATGATTTGTATTTCATTATATATACAATATATATATATATATATATATATTTTTTAAGAAGGCCTCATTTATTTGTGTAAAAGTACACTTTGCGAATGATAAGAAATAACGTAGAAACGTCAAGAGTACACTGACTAGAAAATAAAAAGAATTAAAATCGCAGTCTGATTCGCTATCAAACCTGACTTTGACAAGCAAACTTTTTCTTTGCGCAATAAACAGAAGCGTGCAGAGGGATTGAGGGAAGCTTGGAAAGCTTCAGAGAGAAACTTACTTTCCGGAGAAGAAAAATTCGAATCACTACGACCAGGTGGAAAGAGTACTCAATGCTTTATTCATGAGACTAACCGCAATTGTACCGCGAGGTGCACTGTATTTATTATATAATCTACCAGATTTTCTGAATACCGTGTAACGATTTTCTCCGTTGGTAAATAGATTTTTTGTCTCTTTCTCTCTCTCTCTCTCCCTCCCGTTCTCAATCCACCCAAGCATTTTTAACAAAGTGTACATAAGCGTCGTTCTCATCAATCACTCGGGCTTGCGATAATGGAAATTCAACGTAAAAGGCGGTTAAGCGAGTTAAACGTTTTCTACTTTATTGCTCTTTTATTTAAAATATATTGTACAGTGAAATGACAGCCGGCAATTGCTGCAATTGTTCTCTCGAATTAAAAGTTAATCGAAGTAACGGAACTTTTGTTTTTAAAGATATTTCGGTCTTAGGTCAAATACACAGCCAGGAGCAAACTGGTCGAGACAACGGATTGAAAAGTTTATTAAAGTTTGACATATTTTTCAAAATTGATCAATATTAATTCTTTTTTCAAATTGACACATCTCGTGAGTTCGACCTATATTTTCTTTAATATCCGTTGTAAGTTTTAACAACTGGAGAATTTTGATGATAGTTTTCTAGAGGATATATATATTTCTTTTTGCTCTACATATTACTCATTTCTGTGTCGTTTAAAATTCTTTGCTTTATTAAACAAATTAATACTGCATTTTCTTGTATTATTAACTGAATAATATTAGAAAATGTATTAGATACATTCAATGTTAGAAGCACATGCAATTGCATGTCATTTTAAAGAGGCTTGGAAAGGCACCTAATTCCTTGCAATTGTATAACTTGTACTTGAATTTATATAACATTGCGAAATTTATAAAACTTCGAATGAAAATTTCAATTGACGCGATTTGCTTTACGTCCAGCAATCGCATATTTATTGTAGTAAGACACGCGCGAAGTGCCTTCGAAGTGCGCTACACGTATATCCGGGACGTGTAGGGTCGCATTTATCGAGCCCTCCATGCAATCATCCAAGAACTCGGAATTCCTCTTCCGATAGCGGCAAGATCACTTTTCGTAATAAGGCTACTCTTTAATCAAACGTTTAAGATTTTCTATTCTACAATATCATATGAGATTTTTCCATCTATAAGCAAAGATAAGTTCATTAGCGCATAGATGTTTAATTACTCCAAATTAGCAGAGCTGGAACAATTTCACGTTAATGATTTTGCTGTGCACCTTCCTCATTTCATACAAAGACACGAATTCCGGGCTGGGTCTGATCAACCTTGCCTCTGTTCGAACTGACCTGATTAAATTTTCCGAAGACCTCAGAGTCTGACGTCATTTAACTCTTCTTTTGAAAAATCTAGACTTAATTGAATTGAGACCTCGCTATTCATAAATTTAAATAAATAAATATACGTGATCAAATCTCCACCTACTTACTCTTGGCGCAGAACCATAAAGTACATCATAATTAACGATGCACTTTCTGTTTTTACGACGAACGAAGGGTAGTTATTCGACAAGTTTTGTAAAGAGCACTATCCTGCAGAGAAGTGCGGAGCAACGGGTCAAGTTAATGATTTCCTCCATCGAGAGACTGAATACACCATAGAAAGCGGAAATTGATAGACTCTCCCCTGAACAAATATTAAACCAAGAGGTTAGCTTTTCTTTTAGCGTCGTTCTTACTTCGATTTTCCTCCGTATACATGACTGACTCCATTACGTCATTTGCTCGGGAGCGATAACTCACGTACACCAAGTTTTTTTCGGCGCGAAGATGAAACACCGAAGAAAGGGCAACTGGTAAAACGAGAAACAAAACACGCAGTAACCGCCTCGGTGCATCGATAAAAAAACTGAACGGTGGCGCACTAGTACCTTAAAACTATCTTTAAACCAGAGTCGTATCGCGGACTTTCTTAGCTTGCCCTTCTTGCGCTCGTAAAAGCTTCGCTAGTGCTACAACTCGCATTACTGCGGCGTCCGGTGCTACGGTACTCCCTTTTTTTTTAAGACATTGAAACTTTCTTATCTTTTGCGTGAGACGAGAATGGGGCAACCTTAATGCGTGCGGTTTTGCGTGGAACTCTTGTTAAGTTTCGTTTTTTATTGTCCTCTCTTGTTTAGTGTTCCGTCTCCTGTGGATCGGGCGTCCGCACACGTAGTGTCAGCTGCCGGGACGGAAAAGGAACTCTCTCAAACCATTGCGATCCTGCTGAGAGACCTCGCTCAGAACAAGATTGCAGAGCAAACACTGATTGCTCTTATTGTAAGTATTTTGCCTTCTTATCTGTCTAGACCTCTATATTGAAAGTTTAATATGGCAATTGAGTTGTCAAACATGTTGTTTACTCCACGATGTTTTATCATCCGATACAAACGTATTGTTCGCCATATTGGTTTTTGACGACTAACGACAAGATTCACTATATGCAGAAACCAAATGGAGAAACATTCCAAAATTTCAATATATATGATTGTTTATTGTATTTTTTTCAGATAATGACGACTCTCATTCATATCAATCGCCTCCTGTTCCGCAAAAATTGATAGATCAGCCGATACCCTCCGAGTCATCGTAAGTTATTTCACTAGTATTGTAATTATAAGATGTCACCTAAAACATTGAATCTATAGGTCAAAGTAGAAATGTCCATTTCTAAAAGTCAATTGATTCCATGTACAATTATTTTAAATTGGTTACATTTTCGATGCAAAGTTTCCAGCTTCTTTTTTTTTTAATTTGTCGTCTTCTTTTGTATGATTTTACCTGTTAGAACTCGTCAAAACGAGTTTCCTGTTATCCGTTGTTTTTCCCCGTTTGTTTTCCTATTTTCAATCTGCTTACTTTGTGACTCCACACGGCTTTATTAAGGCACTCAACCATCCTTTGTCCCGATGAAACCTCGTCATCTTCCTTATCCTGACAGCATTCTAGAGATGCCGAGCTTGTTATTATCATTCGCAGTACCTCCTCCTCTTCTCCTCGAGACGATAGGGACAATACGTTGAATATCGAAGCAAATCTGAAATCCACTACAGGTGGTCTACGCAATAATCGTCTTTGTAAAAGTTTAGATATACTACATTGTTCCGACTGCGTTTACCTATAGTTCATCATGTCTGGCGATGTTTGATTCTATTGATTTTCTGTATTCTATCGGGTCCTACAAACATTAATTCAATTTTATTCGTAATTGGATTCTGATTAGATTCCAAATATGTCATCGATATTGACTACATTTAATAGATACATTCAACAAACCAGGGAATCTGATCCAGGTTCAATCAGATTCAACAATTATGGATTTCATGTACGGAATCAAGTCTGATTAGACATCATTTCAGGATCTATCTGTAATAATTGGAAAGATTCTGATGTTTTGTGATTATACATTGGCTGATGTTCGATTTTAGTCCAACTACTCAATACTAAAGCTTGAGCCATACTTGCAAGATTAGCATACTGCAACATTGGCAACAACATTACTATCAAACTATGCTGAAATCAACAGAATCTTCCCAATCGTAGATAAAACTTAGGAAATGCGGAAAAATTATAAAAGTAACCCGTCTAGAAAACCTATAAATCTTTAAACATTTTAATTATATATACATGTGCAGTAGACGAATTTTGGCACATCTTTTGGCATATGATTTTGTTGAAGATTGTGTAAGCTACAGCGAATGGTAACGTACGAATACAAGATTACGGACAGCATTTTTTTTTCTTGCATTTTCATGTTTATTACGATGTGAAATGTAGACATTTGATAAAAAAGTATACATATTTTTTCGAGTTACCAAATTCAATACTTCAATTCAACCAATGGTGCAGGTCGAAGTAACAGACGTTTTTTCTGCATTTATTTTTTTTTTTTTTTTTTTTTGTATTGTTCGAGTTATATTATTGGCTCTATGTTAATATTTTTCCTAATGATTTCTTAATGAAAAATTAATTATTCGTACAATTACTAAATTATATACAGTGCTTTTTGTTTTCACAACGTCAGCCATTAAACGTATAGTTAATTTGTTGAATTTGGATGGTTAGAAAGTTTCTTGCATAGATATTGAATTATTGCTATTATACTGTTTCTGGTTCAATCAATTTTGACATACTTTTACCTCAGTTTTAAAGATGGAGAATAAGGCAAAACTGTTGAAAGAGTGTACAACTACTTTATTTTTCAAAATGTCAAAAATCAAAAGTTCCAGAGATATGTCCATATTCACTTACGATAATACTTTGTGATGCTTATCGGCTTCAATATCAAAAAATACAATGGTGACAGTAATGCCAAAACTTGACTGAGTAAATAATATGTCTACAATGAAGTAAGAAGATCAAAGTGCAACTTACTTAAAGTTAAACCTTAAACTTTGCGCTTCATATACTCTCTTCTCTAAAGTTTATCGAAACTGGGACGTTTCTCGAGAAGTCAATATCTCCACCACCGACCCCAAGCGATATCGACGATAAAGTGACACGTCGCGTGGACCATATACACGAGGGGGAAACTCTCGACAGGCATCGGACAAATTGAAATGATGGTCCGTACAAGAAATTGATTGACACTAGCAAGAGAATATCAAGATAAAGCGAGTGGAGGGGTCGAAGTATCGGTTTACCGGGAATGCGTTTCAATGGGGGGTTAAACGTTTCGCTCGCATACGGCAAAGTCCCCTCCTGTTTATAGAACGCGGCATGCAAAACTGAGAAATGGGACACTTATCTTTATCGTATTCGATACATAATGCATACGAGCCCAGGCTGAAATATCAAAAGGTCGCTATTTTGAATTAGTCCAAGTGTGGACATGTTATTGATTCATTTAAGACATCAGGTAAAATAAATAAAAAATAGTAGTAGGACAAACCTTTTTCAAATCCTATATTTAGATTTGGTGGGTGAGATATGATTGGAAACACCCTCGAAAAGATTCGACAAATGCAGATCGATATCATTATTATTTACAGGAATGTTCCGGACATTCCTGAAACTTATGTCATGAATTGTACATCAGCGACGGTATAAAGGGAACATTTTTTTAACGAAAATGTTGATTCTTCCTCAGGTTTATCGCAGACGACTGGTCGTCTTGCAGTGTCACGTGCGGCGAAGGCTTCCGCCATCGGGAAGTCCATTGTAAAATATTCCTCGAATTCAGTCGCACGATCGTAAAGCTTCCGGATCGTCAGTGTTCTGGTCCGAAACCCCCGGAAACAGAAAAATGTGTGTTGGAGCCCTGCCACTTGATGGAGAACAGCCTCGGGTATAGGATCGACACGGTCGGAGACAGCGGGTACGCCGAGTCCAGCTTGACAGATTCGTATAGATCGTCTTCCGGAGGAAGCTCCGGATCCGCGGGTTATGAGAGTGGCGTTAAGGTCGCACCCGGAACCTCTGTACAGACGACGTATTCGTGGAAGGAGGACGGTTATACAGATTGCAGCGCTACTTGCTTGGGAGGTGAGTAGTAGAGAAAATATATTTCGGTCATCTCGTACTCTACGTGAGAAATTTTTCAGTCTGCAGACTGCGGTCTGCTTTGTCTTCTTGCACAATTTTTCCTGCTTGATCTAGACGGCTAGGAGTAAACCTTTTAGTGAAAAAGTGCGTTAGACTATACAAATTTTCCAATAAGTTTTTCTTATATGAAAATCAATATGAAAATCTTTTTGAATATATATTTCATATTTGAAAAGTATCGAAGATTAACTCACAATATAAAATTACATATATTTATTATTAAAAATTAAGCAAATAATTAAAAACTAAAAATAATATTTCAGGAGTTCAAGATTTAATAATAACGTGCATCAGAGACGATACTGGAAAAGCTGTAATGCCACTTCTCTGTAGAGCTGATATGAAACCCGAATCACGAATAAGAATCTGTAATGATTATCCGTGTCCGCCAAGGTAATGACCGTCCTATTATCTTTCTGCCAATATTATCTGCCATTGTTCTCTATCTTCCAATGTTCAATAAAACTGTAAGAACTTGCCATAAATTATTTTGTTGCCTTGTTAAAAAAAGTAAATATTTGTAAGAATATAAGTAGTCGAATCAACAATGACTCATATTATCTTTATCTCCTTTTGGAAAATTTGACAGAATATTTCTCCACCCGTGAAAATAGGGACTAGTCCATCACTAGAAAATGCTTAAACTGAAACTTATAAGAAATGTGTCGGAAATAAATCACTAGATCTTCTCCATAAAACTCAATACGCGCTCAATTTTTTTTTCAATACAAATTTTTATGTTTTAGGTGGAATACGAGTGAATTTTCTCCTTGTTTGAGTCCATGTGGGCTTGGAATACAAACTCGCGATGTCACGTGCATTCACGAGGTGACACGCGGTGCTGCAAATTCCGTAGCTGTGCCAAGCCATATGTGTCCACAACCACCACCAGCCGACAGACAATATTGCAATGTATGGGATTGCCCAGTGAAGTGGCAAAAGGGAGAGTGGAGCAAGGTAACCCAAATAAAATATCAATTATCATTAATAAGGATAAGTGGATCATTTTTTAATTTAATTATATTGATTCGTTGTCATCTGGAAGGCTAAGAAATCCAAGTTCATAAAAATAATTTTCATGAAATTTTGCTGAAATTGTTTTAATGCGATTAATTGTACAAAAATAGATTTTAAAATTAAGAAATAGAAAAAATAAAATAAAAATTACTTCCTACCAGTGCTCGGCATCATGTGGAGACGGGGTGAAAAGAAGAAATGTTACTTGCGAGCAAATCATGGCACAGGGTCGTAAGCAATCGCGACCCGACAGGGACTGTCCTTCGCCCAGACCTTCGATACAGAAGAATTGTAACCTCAGACCGTGCGGTCAATTTAGTCCAAGCGAGCGACCAATTATTCTTAGCCAGAATTCAACCTTTGTGCAGGAAGATCCAAGTGTAAAAGTAGATCTAACCATTGGTGGAACAGCAACTGTATTTCAAGGGATTCCGGTCGTCAAAATCCGCTGTCCTGTTAAAAAATTTGATAAGTAAGTTGAGAGTTTTAAAATGTTAATTATTATCATTCAAAATTTTCATATTCTCATTCAATATTATCATTCCATATTTGTATCGAAACGAGACAGTTTGAATTAGAATTGTTCCTTTGATACATTATAAAGTTTCCAAAGAAAAGCATTTTTTAAGAATGAGGTTGTGTTGAAACGTTATTTTATAATAGATTTTCTAATATTTTGAAAATAGAACAATTTGAAGTAATATTTTTCAATGATTTCAATAATATAGAACAATATTTATTATTTCAGAGCTAAACTCGTTTGGAAAAAAGACCGCAAAGCAATACACAAATCCCGAAAGTTCAAAATCAACAAAAAGGGAGCTTTAAGAATAGCTGATTTGGATTATTCGGACGGCGGTGTGTACGCGTGCGTTGGTAAGTTGAAATATTGAAATTCGAACAATCTTATTTGGAGAGGAATTTACATTTACAAATTGCATTTAAAGCTGGACCGACGCAAGTGGATATGCAGCTGTCCATAAAAGCTCGGTCAAGAGATCACCAGAATCATGATGACGTTTTGCGATCGGGCAATGCAGTGCATCATCGTCAGGGCTCCCACTTGAGCTCCGTACCTGTCAATTCTGGTAAGGTTCATTTACAGTCATTTGGTAAACATCGAGAAAATAGTAGTTTACAATATATGTAAGATGCAAATAATGTTTTAAAAATTACGACGTTTCTTATTATAGAACCAGCATACGGGACGTATGACTTTAACGAAGACAATGAAGAAACGCGGAAGGAAAGTTCCTCGAAAACAACGGAAAAACCTCGAAAAAGAAAGTCGAAAACTACTCCCTCATCTCCGAGTGACACTGGACATTACGGCGAGTACGTCGTCACCCCCCATGAGCAGGTGCGTAATACAATATGCAGTACATTACAATTATTATACGCGAAGTTACTAATGAACTTACCACAATGTTACTAACGTTATTACTCGAATTGTTCTAATTGCTTCCTCTTGCTAACTGGTGATTGGTATTCACGCAATTGTATTGCTGTTTGGTACGTATGTCAGTCCGGATATCACGAATCCGGAGAGTCGTCTGCATCGTCGAGTGGTTCGACACTTGTGCCACATCTCAGTCGACTTATTACGACTGTAAAGGTGGGAAGTGTGCTATTGTAAATATGTAAATTGCTACACGAACATGTTGACATATCCAAAATTAACAAGTCACTTTCACAGCAAGTGTTCTAATACAAAAATCAGTGTTCCTCATGAAAACTCGTCATTCATTGCATATCGTTTTTTTACCATTATTAGGAGCTTTATTAGAATAGCAAATCAAGAATGATGAATAATTATACAAATAACACCACACCAACTTAAATACGCAATAAGAAGGTTGAAAAATTTCAGTTCGAAAATGAGGTATGGGATCTGCTCGACTGGTGGACAAAGCTACGGTGACAAAGTAACTGACAAAAGTAGTTTAAATGCAAATCTAAACACGCAAACAAATGCAAATATACACGAAGTAACAAAGGGGGGGGGGGCTGTATACGATAACTTTAATATAATTTGTAATTTTGAATTTTTTACTAATTTTTACTAATTTTAGTAATTTCAAAATTACGTAAACGTTGGAATTTTTATCAAATAATTGCTAATTTAAAAATTATAATAAGGATTATAGTTTCTAAAGTGTCACATTAGATCCATCAGTTTCATTGCAGGTAGATTTCTTTTGATGAAATGTTGCATTTTCTTTAAAACGATAGATCATTTTCATTAAATAACCATTCATCTTTATGTTTATTATTTGAGCTATTAATCATAAAAGCATCACGACGCAATCAATTTCCATTGATTCGAAGCAATTCTATCCAGTGATAATGTTTTTATAGATTGCCCAAGGAAAACAAAAGAAGACATGAATGGCTAAGTAGTCAACATCTATGAGACTTAAATACCATTACATATCTTTATGCTTTAAAAATGGGCTTTTCATAACTCAAATGTTATGTATTATAACATATCTTACTGTTAGTAAATACAAAATATTACCAACAAACCTATCTTTTATTACTTCGCTTCGTGTTTTATCGAAATATTAGATTTATTTCATTTCAAAATGGCAAAATAAATACTTAGTCACATTTAATCACTTATCGTTTATTAATGTTATCGAGTATTAATGTATTATATTATGTTAATGTTGCTGCTGCTGAATCTCGATAACTTTTAATATCACTTTAAAATTGTCTATGTACATACGTTCCTGTATTTTTGCAATTCCAGATGGATCTTTAAATTTTAAGTGTCGCCTTGTCACCAAGAGCGTCCCATATCCTGTTCCATATTTCCCGCATATTGCTATATTTTATAGTTCATCATTTTTATTAAATTCATATATATAATGATCACAATTTTGTAGGCAAGTATTAATTAGAACATTTTTTTTTCTTTAAAAAATCTTTCAAATGTTATTCAATTCACTCACGAAGGTTTCGTTCATTCCGTTTATATGATAATTTGGTTGTACACCAACAAACCAAATAATTCCTTAAATAGTATAAATGTGATGTAATCTGTATTTTTTACTAAAAATTATATTCGTGATTTTCAGGATTTTCTTTTTTGTGTCGATATTTTAGTTTTTTAATTATTTATTTTTTCTAGTTGAATTCATCAATTTCATACATTCATTTCACATTATTTAGTTGTATATGGTAATGAAACCATTTGTTACCGAAATATTTTCAATGTTTATTGGCATTATGTTTCTATTGTATAAAAGTTATATATATATATGAGAGGTATAATATGATTGATGTACATGCAAGATAGCTACAATCCTTAAAAATTAGAAAAATTAAAAGTTGCAGGTGTAACTTTTTGTTAAAAATTATTTTGCTTTGTTCTGATACATTAAAGCCGCGCAACTTATTTATTTTCTGAACACTGCAAAAGTTACTCAAATAAATGTGCATAATAGTAGTATGAAAGTTATATAATTGTTTAGAAAAGACGACATGGCCTCGCGTAAGTCATTTTTTATTGTAAATGACGTTTGCATTACGAATAAATTGATCTATCACTCATATGTGCTTGTTTTACAAACGATACTATATGTTGGTTTAAACGTTTGTATTCGAAACCTAATCATTTAAGCACTATTGCAGCACTTACTTTTGGTATTTTAGTTAAGAAGAATGTATTATTTTTATATTTTCATGTATACCTACCACTATAATAATCGATTTTTATAACGAACTATGCACAATTAAATTCAAATAAAAAAATATTTATATCATTATATTTTTCTAAATTAAACAGAAGAAAAGAGAACTGTTGCAATGTAAACAGAAATTACGAAAAGTACAAAAAGTTTTCTTTACCATTCTAGATTCATTACACTCGAAAACATTTTTGACATTGCTGTAATCATTCAAAGTATCAAACCACGTAATAGAAAAATGCATAATACCTAATAATAATGAAGACAAACCAGTAAAAACGTAACGTTTATTTTTTTAAATATTTCACACTTTCCAGTATAAACATTTTTTTCATTAACCGTGGGGTCTGTATTCTTTGGAAAAACACTCATACCAGAAAATCAATCTCAGTATAATAAGTGGGAAAAAAATCATTATTGATATAAGATCAAAGAAATCTCCTTTATCATCTAATGCGAAATAATTATATAATAAAACATACAGATTTTGTTGAAAAATGCAGTTGGCTGGTAGAAATGTCCATCGTCCACAAATAACGACTTACTCAGGCTTCCATATTTGCTGATTTAGTTTAAAACGTATAGTAGATGGTATTTGAAATGATTTTCAAAAACATCCCAAGTTCATTCTTCAAATTAAAATTTGAGCACTGTAATCACTGCATGCATTACAAGTAACGCAACATTCTTTTTCAAATGATAAATTTTTAAATTTACTTCTAGGCGTACTGGCCGTTCAGCGATAATTCAAAGTCGAAAGTCCCTCGAGCTTCATTCCTAAACGATAAGCGATATGAAGAAAAACCAACCACTCACATGCCATCCAGACTTCGAAACGATTTTCGATATGAGAACATAGACAACGACTATTACAGTTTCCTTCGGGGAAACACGGCAATTCCCGATAAAGTTTTCGGCCCTGACGAAGAACGAATCTTCATCGATGATGATCCATACATGGATGAGACGGTGTTCACATTAGATCACGGGGATGCTGTTCGGATTACTCCAGAAGTAATTCTCGAGAAACGATACTCGACAGGGCCTGCTGTTACTATGGTGCTTCCTCATCACCGACATTCCAAGAGGAAGCACAACGATGCTTATAATGAATGGCACCATCAGAGTACCCAAGCTGGAAGCACTACCGACGATGAATTGCTTACGCATCACGAAAGCAGTGAACGTTTTGGAAATAAACTGCAAGATCTTCAAAACTTGAGCGAGACGGAGGAAAAGCAAAATTATACGACGTTGCCATTTATCGACGATATCGAATCGATTCGAGCGATTACAGTTAATGAAGGTGAACAAGAGAGAATAATATTATCTACGGAGCAAGAAAAAGAAGAAACCAATACTTTACACGAGGTCGAGAAACAAACGTCGTTGAACGAATATTCGTCAGTGACATCTAGCGAGGCCGGCATGAACGAATTGACTCAAGAAAGTTCTGATAGTATCGAGGAAGAGAAATTAGAAGAACTCGAGAGGTTATCAGGCAACATGTTAGATAATGTGACGTCTGATCCTGAAGTTGTTAAAAAAAGTCCTACAAACGACACGAATGTTCCAGCGATTGTTCTGAGCAATGGAAATTCTCACCACGAACCGACCATTGGATCCGTCGTAGTATTCAGCAAAGGTATGCAGTAATTTCCGATTTAATTTTTTTTAATTACAACATTTATATTACAAGATTTACTGGCATATCACCCGTGATAAGCATAATTTTTACATTTATCTTTTATTATTGATTCAACAGCTAAAGACGACTTAATATTCGAATGGGTTACAACCGAATGGTCTAGGTGTTCACAGACTTGCGGTCAAGGTGGATTCCAGGTGGGCAAAACTTAAAAAACAGAATTTTTCGTATGGTTCTCTGAAATCGACATGTTAATGTAGACATTTTTCATTAAATTTAAATTATATACTTTTCGAAAAATCATTAGCAAATTCAAAAAGTAATGTAAACAAATGACCGTAAAATTTCTTTCTTCTTCCAGATGCGCGGCGCCCAGTGTACTGTAAGATCCAATAAAACTTCAGTCAACGGGACAAAGATATCGCCAAGAACGGTGATAGGTGCCAATCTGTGTGAAGACGCTGGGTATCCAGTGCCAGAGAAAGTACGGCCTTGTGGCTCTGGAAGATGTCCGCAATGGCATGCTGGACAGTGGACAAGTTGCGAATCGTCTCGATGTTTCAACTGGAAAACCGGTACGTACAAAACATTCTACTTTCAATATCTAACGTTATCGATATTTTATCTCGAATGATGTGAGACTTCGAACTCTATTTACTTCTCTATATTCTCATGTTCATATAGCGATACTTTTTATATATCATCGGTAAATATTGCTTTCTTGTACAGCTATGCAAAGGCGAGATATCACTTGTCGTCTTGTTGATGAATTTGATGAGGACGTGGAAAATGCCACAATCACAGACCCAAGTCAATGCGACGAATCCGCTAAGCCTCCACAACGACAAGAATGCTATAATGACGCATGTAAAGGAGTCTGGAGAGTTGGCGAATGGTCGCAGGTTAGTAATACATATATTTCACATCAGATTAATCAGCGAACACTTTTGAATCATGCTATCGAGTTCCAAAAATTTACGAAAGTCATAAATACTATTAGTATAAACAGTTTTATAAATATGTCTGAGTATGATATACTCAATCAAACTAAAATTACAATTTTGCGTTTGTTATTATTCGCATTTACAATGTTGGATCAAAATTGTTTAAAGCATAAAATATAATCGATATACAATAAAAAAATAATTTTTTAATATTACAAAAATCATTTTTTTTTATACAGTATTAAAAAACCAAATTAAAACTGATGTAAAAAATATTGATCAAATTACATTAATTATTATTTGTTATTCGAATTGGCATTTCAAATGTCAAGATTCAATAAAATAAAAAATGATAAATATGTAAGATTTATTCATAAAATTTTAAACAAATTTAATTGTCGTAATAAGTTAACAAAATGTTCACGAAATCATGATAATTTTCATGAAGTTTTCATACGAGACAGTTTAAAATTGACTGCAATGTATATGTAACCTTATAATAATGTATTCGATTTCAATTTTTGTCAGTGTTCAGCGCCTTGTGAAGAAGACGGCATTAAGTATAGGATTTTGCAATGCGTCTGGTATGGTACAAAAAAGCCGGCTGGTAACGCTTGCAGGGACATATCCCGACCAACGGTTATGAAGACGTGCAGAGGGCAGCCCTGTCCTAAATCTCCTGGTAATTCACGCAGTCTATCTTGATGTAATTATATCTACTACATTCATTTGCATCTCTCGTGGTATTATATTCTTAGTTTAATCAAAACGGATTTTTGAGTCGACCCTCTCGAGTAGCGGCATCACTTATTACTATTAGTATTCCTGTGAGTTGGTAATATATGTATATACATTCCCGAAACACTTCCAAGCATTTCCAAGAAGATTTTATTGTAATCCTCTTGTGAAGTACCAACGACTACTTATTATACAAAAACAATGTACCGTTTCTATGTAACGTTATATTTTTATTATAACAAATGGATAAAAATCAATCCAAAAGAAAATTTTTATGAACATTTCAATAGTTATGAACAGTGTTCATAGGTATGATAGCATGATATAGTAATTTCATAAAAATTATTATAAAATACGAATCGATTGAAGAATAAAAAGTGAGATGTGTTTTTTTTTTGTTCACGAAACCATTTTCTTTTGCAGAAGACTGTAAGGACCATTCACAATTGTGCGGACGAGTAAAATTGATGAACATGTGCCAGGTGCCGCTGTACGAAAAGCAGTGCTGCGAATCATGTCGCTAGGTTCTAATCATATATAGTGTACTGAAATGTCAAAGGAACTTTCCGAACCGGTGCACTCGGTCGCAAATTTCAGTTGAACCAAATCTCGAAATTTCGTTCGACTAAAACGTTTCATACCTTCGTACATTTAGGAATACGATTGAAGGCACCAACACACTCCCGAAGTATTTTTATTTCTAGTTGAGCAACAAGTACTAGTAGTGTGTACTAGTTGACGGTCGCGAAAGGATATATCGAACCACTTGGGATGAATGTTGATATAAAGAGTGACTATATGATGGCATAATGCGCCTAAAGAAATTGAAAATTAAAGTATACATATTATATTTCAATGTTAATGGAAGGGGATATTAGGCCTACGTTGAAATGAATTCTCTGCGCGATTGCATATAGATTGTTAAGATTAGAACGCAGAAATGGCTCAAAATGAAAAGAGATAAGTTTATTCTTCTGCGTGCGGGGTTTCCTTTGCTAAATAACAAATCGAGATAAGAGGATGTCAATGAAACGCGTGCACTGCTTCAATGAGATTATCATTATTCCACTGAGGCAGTACGACGGATCGCCGAGAGAATAACTCGTCTCTGAAGACTGAATGAGTATAATTGTACCATACTTTTAGCTAAGTGAACCACTCCCATTGGGCATTGCAATCGCGTCGACAAGTGGCAAATTATTAAGAATGGGTCGGCGCGTCCCAAAGAGTTAATTATACATTGCGACGAATCTTTCTATTTTCCTTTACTGTATCGTTCTAGATAATAATATAAGTTCGACTTATTTATTGCTTTTTACTTATTCTTATTTCAACCAAACGTCAGGAGAGACATAAAGTTAACGTAGAACGAACAAAGCATAGCATCGTTGAAATGAGCACACTAAGTGGATTATACAGATATGCATATAATATGCCTATTATATATATAATGCACCCACGCGGGTGGAACTTAAGCCAATAGATTCTAAGCAATAAATTTATAGGCGATGTAATATAATATTTTGTTAAAAAAAATCTGTGACGAAAGTTCGTTGATGTAAAGTACGCCGGTTTGCGCTCACTTCGCGAACGACGAACTGTAAATTTCATGTTTGTAATGTTATAATGTTAACGCACTTTCGCCACCAACGTATTTGCCTCAAGGTGGTCGAAGGTTTTGCCAAATGGGCGAGAGATATAAAGTGATCGGAGAGACGGAGGGCTGCGTTATGAGCTTTGGAATTCACCGACTACGGACGGAAGGTTAGGCGCTACACAAACGTGAATTCTAGATTCTATTTTCGAAATTTTTCCTTTAATCGCACTAAATCTTTTCCCTGCCTTCCTCCCTTCCTTCTTACATAATCGTAAGTAACGTATCGATCATGAAGAGAGAAATTCATCATTAAAATCAATCTTAAAGACGCGTGAGCGAAAGTAATAACAACATTACCGATTTTATCTTACACGTAAAATCAACAAGCACGATACGCGAATTTGCTTGATTTCGAATATTCATCTAACCTGACGTACGACTTTTGTACATACCGCGAATATAGCTAATTATTAAGAAGAAACAAAATTATAACACACGCACACGAGTGTTAGAGAACACTGCGGCGAGCGATTATTATATAAGAATGTGTAATATAAAATAAATCAGCGAGAAGAGTACTTATGATCGTTCATTATGTCTATGTACATACGTCACTGCCGGGCCCTCACATTTCAATATGCATTGGAAAACGATGTGTATGTAACATGTATAAAAATAAAAAGAGAAGGTTTAATTGCCCATCGGATCCTTTTATTAATCCCTTTTTTAATCTTATATTATATTAATCTTATTATTTTTTGAATGTATGTATAATTTCTCTATAATAAGGCGGATCTTTGAGCTTTGCTCGAATATTGGCATTGAATTATTCACCTTTTTTATTCCCAATTGCAACTATATTTGCACGTTGATAAATATGAATCTTAATTTTAATTCAAATCAATGCTATTTAATTCGACTTTTTAATGATTGTTTATATGTACTTTAATTTGTTATTGATGAATGTGCATTTGGAATAATATCAAATGTTGGAATAATACCGAATGTAGCATTATTTCAGGAAAATGACGAATTTTACAAACCCTGATGCAGCTTCACAATATTGCACGGTGGGAAAGATTTTGGTTGTTGCGTTCATTTTACCAAAAAGTTCAAAACATTATAATAAAAATCTGTTTTTAAAAAATGCACACTTATGAGTTATTTGCATCGTACAAAAATATTATTCATATTACTAATATAACTGTCCACATCTACGTAGAAAATAATAAGTAGTATTTGAAGTTATAATAAATAAGTGGAAAAACATTCTAACCAATAGAATTATATATCTTATACGTTGCTTCTTAACCAACTAAAAATTTTAAAATGGCTGTGGAGTAAAGTATAACATCGTGAAAACTGAAATTCGTTTATTGTTGTTTTTACCGCAACCATATTAGAAAATGACCCCAATTGCTGTCTAGTTGTTCTGGCCTCTATGCTGAAAAAGTATAATGAAACCTATAAAAAATGGCCAGAAACGAGAGTAAAAGGAAACGAGAGAAACATTTATAGATCAGAACATTCATAGGATAAATACTTCGTGTAGTTTTGAATAAAGAATTAAAAAATGGAAGAATATTGACAAACGAGGTTAACTGTATAGGGAGAGAAAAGAAATAGAAAATAGTTTTATTAACAAATTTCAAAAACAACATAATAAATATTGACGGATATAATTTGCCATCAATATACGAGACCATCATGGATCAACAATAAATATAAACAGCTGCTAAACTATATATTTTAAATTAAATACTTTTATTTACTACGGTTATATATATATATATATATGGAATACCGTCAGTTCCAGGTCCAAAAATGGCACATTACCGATAGTTCCAGGACAAGTGCATACTTCCAGGACCGTCC
>JAPYZR010000119.1:0-48637 GCA_030522945.1 Trichopria nigra | reverse complement strand
GCGCCACGATCGACATTCCCCCCTATTATTGACGCTGTAGTCTTCCCCTCGGATTGACTCTCGACCGGGACCGCGGCTGTAACGTTTTGCCACGTTACAATATATATATATATATGGTAATATATCGTTATATCTCAATTATATATGATCATATCTGGAACATATATGATCCAGATATAACCATATATAATTCAGATATAATTATATATGAATCCATTTTTCCCGGGATTAATTTTTTAAAATATTAAAAATTTCAATTATTTTTAATTAATTTAAGTCCATTTATCAGCGAATATAGAACTTGATGGTTTCCAAAGGTGAAAAATAATGTTTACATTAATATCTGCAAGACTGAGAATACGTCAAGCCATAAAAGGAAATTGGGCTTGTGGTAATAAGGATATTATATATTTAAGTTTCGTTTTTGGGTTTTATTTTATTTTATTTCCACATGGATTTAGACAAATACAATAAAGAAAAACTGGTAAGAAAATCAACATCACTTACGGAAAAGTACACCAAAAAACATTATTCGGGGTCCGAAATGACACCTAAGTGGGTGTAAACACTAAAAAAGTGGGTGTAAACACTGACAAAATTCGGAGTTACACCCAATTGTGTGTCATTTCGGACACCAAACGTATTTTTTCTGTGAGGGATGAATTTTAAGTGTTAAACTTTAATGTTTTTGACATGCGCCAGTTGATGGAGGCAAACCCATGTTAAAGCTCGATAGTAAAATCAATACATCTTGAAAGGTAACATATCACATAGGAGTTAATGAAAATAACGTCAGACGCAGACAAAAGTTTCGATCTCTTACATGGGTCTTGTTCAGGATTAATACAATCTTTTCCATTCCTTCATTTATGTGCATCAAAAAAGGGTGAAAAAAACCTCAGTAAACCCACCTTAGGAAAGGTAATAACAATGGAAGAAATCCCCTCATTTTCCACTCTGCAGAGTCGTGTTTGCGCAGTTATATTATGAAATTCTATGGTATTGCGGTAACATTTTTCCTTTGTCGTTGAAATGAGATATTACTTAGCTGTCATCACTGTCGAAGACGTCCACTGAACGTTCATTGTGAGGGTGTAATGGATGCACATTGGATGTAAATGTAAATTGGTTTTCTAATGGACAAAAACTGGTCGTTCGTTGGTCGTTCATGTACATGTGAATCTGCCGATATCCACTTTTCGTATATACCTGGACATCCAATGGACGTCTGGTGTTAGTTGGGTATAAGTGTATAAATTATAACTTATTCTTATGTGCTCTTTATTGATCAATATTAAGCACCAGAAATACAGAAGACAAAATATAATACATGTCGTCATATTTCGCGCCATATTGGTATACATGGTATACAGTCAAGATATCCGAATATAATAACTCACCTTATAACTGTTTTTAGTTGTATATCCCCAATCTTGGCTTAGTACAATGCTTGTGCCTATATAAGCATGTCAGTGTTGACATTTTAATACAAGCCCGAAATTTCTCATTAGGTAGAGTGCATTAAGTTTTATACACGTTTAGAATTTCCTTTTAAAATGATCAGCTTTATTACTGACATCCTGTATTCAATATATACTAATAGAAAATAAACGTTTATAAATAAATCACATTAGAATTTCGCATGTAAATTGGAAACTCCTCCTTTCAAATTACATCATATAAAATAAACACGTATCGCATAACTGAAACAAATCTGAAAAAAGTTCCTCCATACTTCATGAACACCTTTCCCACAAGTTGAAACGATGATATACCCGAGGCAACTTCCGTGAGTACATTAGCATATTCGTTTAGTGAAATGTCAATAAAAACAATTCAGAGTGGAATGGTTTACAATGCGCATTTTTTTTTTTTGCAACCATGAAAAATTTCTCGCCACATACTCTGAGCAATCGCTTGTATTTCCGTAATTCATTCATTAAATCAGGCTTATACATTTTTTGTTTAAAGCCCTCGCTATTTTCCGCTTTTTACCTGTGAACTCGTCATCGGCGACAGTCTCCCACGATTCCGTTAATCACTCCGGCTTGCATTTCTATGAGCGACACGAATTACGCAAGTCTCGCCTTCTACTTTCTCTTCCAGCCTTTAAGCCAGGGACGAGTGTAGACTGCGAATCGATCGTCAAGGATGTATTTAGCGACGCCTTCCGATTTCCATCGATTGAATCACAGCACTTCCCTCGCATTCACTACATTTACATGGATTGATTTAAAGGAGCCCCATTCATTCGGACCAAAATAAAAATACAATGTCAATGTGTGTTTTCTATATGTCAATTTTGATTCCTACTGATTGGACAAGTTTTAATTCATATACAGTTTTTAATTAATATATTACCAAATCATTGTCATAATGTCATAATTCTTCATATAGCACGTCAGGTGTCATTGTAGAGTCCTCCAGAACGCTGATGACATTAACGATGCAATTTACCTATTTAATACGTATGTGATACCTCATAGTATGGTAATGAATGTGTTGAATTTTAATGACGCACGAATGTCCATTATTCCAACATTGAAAAGTCATATTTTTTCGAATCATATAGATTTCGATAACATTTACAAGAGACACTCAATGGTTCATTCGATGTAAGTGCTACTTATCTTAATGAAGATGAAGATTTGTATGGAAAATGAACAATTATTTTGGTATTCAGCTATTCAAATGTATTTCAAAAACAATAATCAACATTTTGCACTATATGCTGATAAATGATAGTATAAAGGAGCATCGCGTGAAACCAAATTTGTTGTCCTATACTAAGTGACTGTCGTGAGTTTCATCATAAAATCACTGATTTCCAGGGTGTAATAACTTTTTATTAGATCGAAATGTACATAATGAATATCCATAACAATTCTTTCGTACACAAATATATGTTTGAAGGGAGATATTGAACTGATTGTTGCGAAACATCGGCTATTGATTATTTACATAACAATGACTATAGGATTACTTTCATAGTTCATGGTACTGCACACATATTGTATAATCGTAAAGAATATGAAATGAATTTTTCGTTTCCAAACGCAGCGATGTCGAAAGTTTGCATTTTTATCTGATATTTCCTAGTATCAAGGATACATTTCTCCTCGAATTCTGAACAAGTTTCGCTCATGGGAATAATGTTGGCGAAAGAAATCGCAGAATCAACATAATCGATTTTCTCGTTTCTACGACAAGGCGAAAAAGGCGCGCGATGGAAATTCAATGATTTTTGCAAAATCGCCGCCGTGGTTAAACTGCACGTGCAGGACGACAAAAAACTTACCGCTTCGTCGTGGAGGAGAGCGGGAACCATTACGTAGTCCGCATAAACATGCGATTGCGATTTGCGATGGCAGGCGACTTCGTGTCGGAAAGTATACGACTGAGAACACGCCTTCGGCCGCCTCTAGGGATTTTCGTATGTATAGATGTTGAACAGATCAACGTTTTTGTAAACATTATGATTCAATTACTATGCCGTTTATCGATGATATTTTGCTAGGAATATTTAAAGTTCAAATTTTGTTACATTTTCTGGCCTCACTTTCTACTAGGGATTCCTTATTTAACGTCTATGTTGCAATTGGACACTTTCGATTATGCGATTTTGTAGATGATGAAAAGGATAAACATATTTTCGATAATCCATATCCAAGTATTTTTATGGCATGACTTCGGCAACTTTTGAACCTAAAAAATAAAAAAAAAAACGATTTCCCGTTGATTTTTTAGTATTTAAGTGAAAAAATATAATTTTTGATTGTTATTTCTTCTTTTAATCCAGTGTAGTATTTTCACCTTTATAAGTACTTCGTAGATTCATCCGATATAACCGCTTTAGATCGTGACATTAATATCTGCTTTTGAATTTGAAAGCGATTAGAAAAATTAATTTGAATGTGGCGGTTTCAATATGGCGGTCAAGATGTCGGAAAATGCTTAAAAGTTTCTATTAACTTCGTCGTATTTTTTTTTTAAACAATATTATATCGTCAATAATCGATGAGGCATTGAATGTGTATTCAGTGATCTAGATCAATGTATAACCATGGTCGCAGATAGACATATTAATAGATAATTACAATTTTTAAAATCGCATATTTTAACATTATTTGCAAGAAAGTAGTAAAGGAATCACAGATTACAGTAAAATGTTGGATTATTTGCATTTTTTTCAACAAAATGAGATCGAATTCAATGTATATACATATGCATGTAACGTGAAATAATGAGTTTATCAGGCCTCTATATATAATGGCATAAACGTGAAGGAGGTTCAACATTTTGTTAGGAAAAAGCAATTGTTTCTTTTCAAAGATTCCGCCCTCTGCCAGGTCCGGAATCGCGATACTTTGAGAAAATTATACGAAGGCAGAATTGTCACGCAGAAGAAGAATCGAGCGTCAAGCGAAATCAGGTGCGAATGGAATGCAGTCCAATCCCTTGGCGGAATTCGATCTTACTTGAGCAAATCCCAGCAGCCGATAGAAAAAGGGCGCCGAATAAAATACAGATTCTTGGCATACGATCCCGGACCAAATCGTCGTCGGTATATACATATTCTCAGAGTACTGAATACGTTCGGAATCTTCACTCACCTTTTTCCTCCGTAATGTTTCTATGTTCTCGGTACGACGAAGAAGCGATTCAAGAAAACCTTTAATACTCAGCGGCCTCAAGCTCTTTCAAGGGAAATAAATCGAACATATTGGCTCTTATTTCATTTTTCTCGCTGAAATCGTTACGGCGCAAGAATCATAATGACCCATTTCGTTGCAATCGATTGTCGCATGTGTCTTTTCATTCATACATTAAAGTCAACTATTTATTATACGAAGTAGTTCCAATGGTTCGAAGGAGGATTCATGTTGATGGTTATTGAATTTGTTACCGTGGTCGGTTTGTCATTGTTAAATCGCTTATTCTTAATCTCTACACATGAATAACGAATTGGTTGAGATAGCTAATTTTCGATTGGTTGGATATTTCTTAGTGGGTTACGACTTACGTGTCTCGTAGATCAAATATAAAGAAATCCATTTAATTCCGTCTAATATTTGTAATTAGTTGAAACAAGAAATCCATGCAACTAACATAATGAGGTGGACTAATCAATTTTATTTGTTGTTGCAACCAAACATAAGTGTCATATACCCATGCGGCTGCGTCAGACAATTAATGGCTAAGAAGTCATCGTTTTCGCTAGAACAGTACAACGTGCGTGAACGTCTACTCTTTCATGTAGGATTCTATGTCTTATTTATATGTGGAGTGATATAGTTTTAAAACGACTAATCCTAGAGTTTGAACGTTTGGTAAGTAATTGTATCAAATATAATTATTGTATCATTATGTTAAATATTTTTATCATCTTGTAAAATTTTTAAATATATATTTGGGATATAAATCCTAAAGTTTGAAGATTGAAAAGATAATTGTATTCAATGTAATTATTGTATACAAAACATTTAACCTTATGGCAAGGTTAAGTAATGTTGCTGCAAGGTTGACAATCGTAAGTTCGTTTTCATTAAAAGGAGCGCATCGAGCTCTCAGGCATTGTCCGTGGCAATGTAAACACATTGTTTATAGTTTTGTTTCGCTCAGCTCAATCACCTTTTAATGTAAGTTTTAAAATTTCTCACTATAACTGCGACTATATGTAAACAATTGAACATAATAAGGTTTTTTTCCGTAAGCGAACCGAATAATCATTGCTGCAGAATCCTCATTTCTACCTTCTTACATATTCCGACATTTTCGAATCGAGACATTTTTGTTCCATGTATCTCATACATAAGTTTCAACATCGGTTACTTTATTTTACATGTATTTTTTCAACTTTCGAATTTGCTGATGTCCAAAAAAATACAATAAAAATGATTGATTTTTTGGACGTATTTTGTATTTTCTCGGTTGGTGAAAATATCCGAATATTGGAGAACATTATTTACTTTAACAAACCCGACCAATAATAGTGTTGACAAAACTATTTGAAATCAACTATGAGTAAGTATAGAGTTACTCCAACCAATGTCTATTGCTTGATGCTTAGTGTACTAAAACAGTTATTTAGACCACTCAATTTTTTTTAAAGCCAAGAATTTTACAAGATCATACTTAGTAGTTGACTAATTTTTAGTAATTTGTTATATACATATGTTTACACCGAGAGAAGGTTAGGAAATCATTGCTATAGATCGTGGAATTAATGTCAGTCTTATTGAAATCGAAGAGAAAAATAACTCAAATTCTGACAAATTCTCAACTAATTTTGCGGGATAGTTTGCGAAATACGGCCGAATCCTAGAGGAAAGACAACAGAATGAATACAATGCGCACAAAAATATTTATTTCAAGTCAATGGAAAGTCAGTGAATTCTATTGATTCATAAAATTCTTGTTTCAATCGACTGAAAATCGTGAGCTTAAATAATGAATCAACTCAATTTGGCCAAGTAAAAGTAGTAAACCTAACGGCAATAACATTGCTGACTGATCCATTCCAAATCAAAGTAGTTCCTCCTACAACTTTGTCATCTAACGCCGGGAGCACTAAGAAAGTTGCCATGGTAATTTTGTTGTTGTCGTTTTATCCGTATACACTTTAGTCAAGTGAATTTTCAATTTCCTATCAACAGATGTGGACTAAAGGTATTAAAAAAATCTATCTAGATCACGGGTCAATTCTAGGTCGATTCCATCCAAATATTCTACACGGAAAGATTAATCTGAAATCATACAATGACTGTGAATGCTTCTTAATATGCTTCAATGAAGAACACTATAAGGATTCGTAATAACTTATGTAATAACTCCTGGAGTAAAAATGTCGGGGTACAGAAAGTGGAAGACCGTAGAAAGATAATATGGTATGGATAAGAGAAATGAGGAGTGAATTTAGACTATTATGAAAAGGATGAAGAAAATTTGGAACTTTTATAATACACAAGAATTTCTTAGGTCAGGAATCTGAAACACGGAAAATGGCGATAATAAAATATTGAGTAAGTGTGTCGTAGGATATAAGAAGCGATAAAAATCACATGGAATGAAAAATATATATAATATAAATTGTGCTGGTGGAAAATTGTGCAATGAATTACGCCACTACTGTTTAATTTCGATTTAAAAATGACAGTGTTTAACTCTACACTTACTTCCTGAGGTACTAATAACATTGATAAATATCATACTGATTCTGACATAAACTGAAGGTATTCCAACGACACTATTTAACTGAAGGCTAAGTTTGGTCGATTTTCACCATAAATTTGTCGCGACTGACTGCTTACACTGCTTGACTGTTTACAACGCAACCGATTTTTTCTGTATTTGCGTGCCTCGGTGGAATAGTTCACCTACACGCAAAAAGTGACGACCCAATTTTCACGTCGTACCTGGCGTTTAATAAATAACAAAGTGAAAATCCAGCGACTCCGAATTCCCATGGCAATCGTAATAATTTTCACCAGGTATCTCCTTTCCCGTTAATTCGAGCGAATCTCTCGTGTCTGGAGAGAGGCTATAAATTCGAAGGTTCGACGACAGTACGGAGACGCGGGCTTTTCGAATTTCCCGGAAGCGGCACGCGGAAAAACGCGTCGCGGGAGCTTTCCCCTTACGGATAGGTGCTTGGGCGTTCCAGGCTCGGCCGAAGCACGCTCGGCTTCGCATACCTACAACGAACAATTTGTAGCCGAGGACAAAAAGCGACCAATTAACGGAGAAACTCTCCTCGGGTCGTCGTTCCGCCCCTTCGAGGCCCCGGAATCTTCCGACCAAGCAAATTGGAGCTTTTTTCATCGGCAAGGGTATAACGTAGGCCTGCGTCGGAAACGTCATTAATCGGGATCAGACGTGTGCGCTGAATTATATTTTTAGGACCGTTTGCGAGACGTTAATTCTATTATTCACACGCGGTTCAAGAAAAATTGTCATTTTCGCGCATCGCAGAATACACCAGGAGCTACGCCCTTATACCAGATGATGGTTGAATGAATATGACATTTGGACCTTCATTCACGAAAACGAAGGTGACGGTTGGGGACACGATTCGATATATATTTGTAACTTTCTGATAATAAAACTTTCAACAAAGTACATCGAACTTTTTACCAGGTGAATAAAGCGAAGACCAATCACGGGCCTTTGTCGTCCGCGAGGACGACGGTTTCCGCCGCTCTGGTCAAGCGCTCGCGGGGAGTACTTGTAACGAGATCGGGCGTTCGGCCTCGAATTATTCTGTCACGGCGCATTAACGTCCACGCCGAGCGAAGGATTTCTTCTTCCTACGCCCTCGGTCGGCCACTGGCGCGGCGGTTTATACGAGCTGCTAATGAGCCGACCGCGGCTTCGTTAAATTTCACGATCGTAAAGGCGACAGCTTGTTTCAGCATTTATGAAGTTGAGCTGCGCCAATTGCTACGGATTTCTTAACGATTCGCGCCAATACCCGACTTGCAAGGGGTTTGCGGGGATATTTCGTAAAGTTCCAGCGAATGCTCGCAAATCGTTTCTAAAAACTGCTTGCATATGGCGGCATTACAGAGATCTAGTTGTCATTTTCTGTCTGCTAATACAGTTCTGAGAATGATGACTAAGAAGTAATCTATTAAAATGGAATAAAAATTTTAGCGGTCGCTACCGCTCTAATTTGGTACCGGTCCTAAAAATTGTGAGGCTTATTGTTGTTCGGTATTTCCATATAATCTTTCTCCAAATCAGACACATCGAGGTTACAAATAATGGAATTATATGTTCTATTTTGAAAGTTGTTAAGTTTTCTTCATAATGTACTTACTTAGAAGAGGAAAACAACAAATTTCAAATCGTCGACTAAACCTATCTTAGTTCCCGGCTTCTTCCTTAATAAAAACGGCAAAAAGATATCTTTTAGATATTCATATCTCCAAATGTTTATTGGGTCATTGTTTCAGAAACAAGATTTTCTTAGTTACAAAAAGAGCCATTAGGTAAACTGATAATTTATGAATTAATTTGCTGCACAACTTTTAGTTCCATCAACATTGCATTTATTGAACGAATTAGTTCATCGTCTTGCGAGACCCAAATAACATAAGTTACAGTAGAAATTATTAAAGTATAATAAGGATGATAGCTTTATAAAAATACCTTTCTTGTTTACGATTAAACACCTTGCCGTATCAACTTTTTGTGTGAAACTCATGAAATGGATCCAAAATCCAGAGTCAGGAATTCCAAGGTATTGTACGGGATCAACGGCCGATGGAATGGAATCTGGTTGTCCCGTAATCTCAGGCAAATCGCGAGCAAAAATCGCTGAAACTTCCTGTAGTTTAGCGTGGGGTCCGAGGCTCTTTTATTTTGGGGGCCCGAGGTTACCCATTTGCATAGTGCAATATCGTACATTCTTAGGTGCCCAATTACGCGAGTCGATCCGGGCCCGATAGACGAAGGCGCGCGAACGCAAAGGGCTTCCCCAGAGTTCCCTCTCGACGTGGGCCCCTTTTCGTGATACATTGCAAGCGTGCACGCTACCGTACCGCAAGACACGAGTTACCTCCAATGGTGAAAATCGAAGACAGACAATCTGTATATGTGTGTGAGAAAGAATGAGAGAGAGTGAGAGAGAGATTGTTGGAAGCGAAGAGCACGAAGAAATACTGCCAAACCGAGTAGTGAATGAAACTTGGAAAGTATAAATAAAACGAAGGAACCTGAAGAATGAAAGAAACGATAGAACCAGGAAAGGGGAAGAAAAAAATAAATGTAAAAGTAAGTACAAGGGCGCGATAGAGAGAGAGAGAGAGAGAGAGAGAGAGAGGAGGAGAATCAGATATCTATACAATAAAATTAAATGTACAGCAATATGAAATACTACAAAAAAAAACTGTACCGATATTAAATATCCTTTTTAATATAGTGCGGGTGGTTTTCTCGATTTCGCGCCCGTCGTATTTAAGAAAATATCGTAGGAAATACTGATTTACAAGTGGTGTATCATTCTCAAACTTCTCGATATAAATGAAGGAGCGACACATTTTGAAGTCGAACGAGAATGTAATATATTTATAGATATATAAATCTTGTTCCTAAATGATCGGAAACGGACAGAAGAAATAATTAATTTTATTATTTAAATGTAAAATAATGTATACGTCGACTAAATTGAATGCGCCAGGCATTGCAGAAGTATAATGGAAAGATAGGCGTAATAGGCATGAAATTGAAGACATGAAAGGAAAAGAAAATAAAAATGAGAAAAATGGAAGGGAAGTGAATACTGGAAGTGGAAGATGGAATTGAACCAAAAATATGAAGGAGCTAAGTGGAAACAGCAGAACGAATTTATATACAAATGTAGTACAATTGGAAAGATGGAAAATTATAGGCTAAAGAAATAGAAAATCAATGTCAAAAACATAAACAAAAAAGGAAAAAATAAGTGTAGAAAAGATATGTAAACCAAACAATGAAAAAATACAGAGGAACGAAAAATCGCCAGAAAGACAGAATAAAAGACATGGAGAGGGAGAGAGAGAAAAAGAATGGAAGAGAGCGCGAAAAGGGGCACCGAACGATGTAAACCCGACGCCGGATTATTAGCATGGCAGGAAATGCAATTTCATTGCTCACGCGATCGCTTCTAGTAATATAACGTTCTTCTTCCTTTTTTCTGCCGCTCTTCTTTTCGCACGATAAATATGCATTTACCGGCCGTAATAACCGGCCGCACTCACTAACAAAGAAATAAAGGATGTTATATCCAGTTGTGAGTAATTGCGATGAACATCTTGTTGACTTTACCTAAACAATGAAGTCTAAATTGATCAGTAGATTTTTGTATGAGTTTTACGAGTATTGTTATGATGTTCATCGCTTTCACGCATTTCGTATCATTTTTCATTAACTACGCGTAAATATATCAATCTAAAAAAATAAGATAGATTCGCCAAATAGAAAACATCGTTAAAAATTATTTCTGCTTTAAACAGTTTCGTTTGAACCTCAGGAGCCTTGAAGTTTTGAGGAAAACTTCTGGGACTTTAGTAATTAAATAATAAATGTGAAGACTCCCTCAAAAATAGTATATCCCTAGCAGAAATTTTAGCGTTACATCTAGGAATCTGATCAGAATCCTGGCAGCTTGGCAGCTTGGCAGCTTGCCAGGATTCTGATCAGATTCCTAGATGTAACGCTAAAATTTCTGCTAGGGATGACGTAGTTTAATTTCACATGACAGTTTCTTCAAAATGGAAAACGATAAGGTTTCTTCAATATAGTTCTAAGCTAGGCTGCATTGTGAACAATCGAAATTTAAGTTTTGCAGAATATACGTGTACGATGTAAGCCAATTTTTAATTTAATCGTGTTGGGACTTGTAATTTATAAAACAATTTAACGAATTAATGAGGAAAGAACGAGCAATTTCGAATTTAAAAAATTGATGTTCATCCGATAAATAAATCATCGGAATTATATTGTAGGTATTATAAAAAAATGTTTAATAAACTCAAGTTTTAAATAATTATCTTTAAGTACAAGTGAGCTGTAAAATATCTAGGCATACACTTAGACCGCCGATTAACTTGGAGAAAGCACACCTTCACCAAACGAAAGTAAGTAGGTGTAACAATGAAAAAAAATGTACTGGATCATTGGAAAAACATCAGAGCTCATTACCAAAAACAAAATACTTTTGTACGAAACTATGCTTAAGCTAATCTGGACATACGTATTTCAACTATGGGGCACTACCTCAAATTCAAATGTAGAAATTTTAGAAAGATTTCAATCTAAGGTTCTACGTAATATCGTCAATGCTCCGTGGTTCGTAACAAATGAAATCATTCGTAATGATCTGCAAATACCATCAGTCAAAGAAGAAATAAATAATTTTTACAAAAAATACACAAATTGACTACAAAATCATCCCAATCAACTTATACATAATCTACTAAGAACGCCAATCAAGAGTACCAGGCTCACGAAATATAAACTTCTACAAGATTAGAACAAATGTAGTGCAAAATAGTTATTCTCAATACAAACATTACAAATTATTTTTATTTTTATTTTTTCTCTTTTTCTTTATAAACTAAATATTAAATATGTAACAAAACCAAATTAGAATGCTCGCTGGAGTATTTCTAATCAAACATGTAACTGTATAGTAAGAAGAATTTGCTCATTGTCTCAAAAAGAGACAGATTGTAAATAAAAAATCGGAGTAAAAAAAAAGTACAAGTGAGCACTACCTAGGCTTATATTTAAATTGAAGCATCACTGGTTTTAGTTAAGCATCCACAATTCCAAAGTCGTAACCCGTGCATATATACATACATTTTGGATGACAATTAAAAAAGAACCTATTATGAAAAAAAAAATCATTCATGTTGAAAATAAATATTAATTTTGCAAATAATCGTAATTATGTAGCTAATTGCAGGCTCTCTTTGCTTTCCTTCACCTTGCTTCATCTCGCGCGTTCCTTTCTTTCCCCCCACGTACTTGTAACAAAAAGCATGCACGTTTTACGTGCGATCCTGCATTCGTTCCTCTCCCGAGCAATGCAGGATCTTATCTACGTGTGTTATGCTCGTTCGCGTACAGTACGGTTCATTAATGCCTGGAGTTCACATTAAGGGTTTTAGTTATTTGTTCATTTTCTCTATAAACCTGCTATGAGTTTATGAACTCCAATATCAAAATGGTAATGCGCAAAGGAAAAGGCACATATTTATAATTTGACATTAACAAAATATAAATCAACAGATATATTGAATAGGGAACAGAAAATATTATTTTAATAGTATTTTGTATTTATTGGTATTGTTACATTAAAAATAACAAGTAATGAATTTCTATCAAGATAGGACGCAAACTTCAGTGCATGTAGATGAAAAACGTACGAGAAAAATACCTCTTATAATTTGCCCGATAAACATGTAACCTTTCTGAAACGTTACATTGTATCGATTTGTTATTAAATATTATTGTTTCTGAAACGTTCCGTCTGTCGCATAGAATGAATTAAACATTTCGGGAACGTTTGTAATAAGAAGTATAAATTGCAACGTTTCATAAAAATGGTATCCTCAACGTAATAATTCCACCGACAAAGTTTGACACATCACAAGAATGTTACAAGATAAGCTTCTTGGGAACGTTACGAACTTCATGTTCCAGCAACGTTTCAAAATGACTGTGGCACGAAAGAACACACCTGAGAGGTTATCTTGTTACTTTATTAAACTATTTACATAACTCGTTGAGGGAATGCACATATTACAAAGACACATGAACGTTTCTTTAAAATGACATTAAATTGACATCAATAAGTTAATGACCAAATATTAATCCATGTTTATGACTAAATGAATTATTGAACAAAACATTTTTATTTTGTGAATGAACGACTGAACGATCGAGGAAGTACTTGAACGAATGAATAAACAATGAATGATTGCATGAATGAATGAATGAATGAATGAATGCATGCATGAATTGACTTTAATGTTCGTGTTGATAATCTCTAAATTTCTGCATATTAACATTTTCATGCGAGTACTTAAAAAAATTCCTTTATAAAAAGGCTTGTACATTGGTGATTATTGCGCCAAAATGTAAAGTTTACGTGTAGTTAATAGTGTATAAAACTATTCGTAAACTTCTACAATAGGCCTATTATATATATTATACGGTAAAGT
The DNA here is from genome assembly GCA_030522945.1 of Trichopria nigra. Taxonomy (NCBI): domain Eukaryota; kingdom Metazoa; phylum Arthropoda; class Insecta; order Hymenoptera; family Diapriidae; genus Trichopria; species Trichopria nigra. The sequence continues at coordinate 34,928 of JAPYZR010000119.1, read as the reverse complement.
TATATCGAAAAATTACACATGCACTTTTGTCTACCGAACTTTTCAACAGGAGTCCAATGTTTAAGTACCTTATTCCTTACGTAAACGCGATTCACGATCTGCTCACGCCTTCGTTTGGCATCCCACGCCTTCAGCAATATCGAAATGCATCTTATGGTTAAAAAGGAGCTCGTTATCATATAAGCATGGATACTCTTGATATTGGCAAACACCGAAGATAGTCATTTTCGAGAATTAATTTTTTACTTTTATAATATTTCTTCAATATTCGGATTAGCCCATATTTTCTATAAGAACTGAAAGATAACGGAAATCCAAAAGCGAGGAAATAAATGCGATATTGCAAAAACAATAAATATTATCTGTATTTCGAATCAGTAAAGATATTTATTTATTTTCATTATACGGACTTTTCATACCTTATTACATTAATTTTACGTGTTTAATTTTTGTTAAAATCTAAACAAATAAATAAATAAAGTTAATTTGATCTATAGAAGAGAAAGTAAATATTATTATAGTGCTACACAATGTGCAACATTAAGTTTAGCATCCCGGGACGGAAACTTTAATATATGTATCTTTTAATAAAAATAAAAGTAAAAATAAAATGAAAAATTAAATAGATAAACGGTTCATTAGGATATATGATTACTAAATTTATAAATCGGTAAGTTTGAGAGGCTTTTGTCCTACCTTGAATTTCATGTGGCTGAATTGCGAATTTAACGAAATAAACTCATTGCCCGCAAATGAAATTAAATTTCATTTTAGAAGATCCATGGATACGATATAAAAAATTTGTTATCACAAAAGTATGTATAACATTACAAAACATTGTCGTCAATAATCAGTATTTTAATACAATTATAGAAAAACGTTTGAATAATCTCTTGTGTTACAAGAACTCAATTCAATTACAGCGCATAATGCATGTCGCTTATATATTTAAAATATAAAATATTTTCTTGCGTACATTATGATTAATTATATCTTATCCAATAATAATATACCTAAATAATTACGTCTATTATACAACTGATATTTATCTTCCATCGCGTTAAACTCTTTCGCAGTATTTAAAAATTTTCCTCTATTTTTTCTCTATCATTTTTTGTATCTCTCTTCATATCTCTTATTCTGTAAAGGGATTATATAAATATAAACGAATAATGTAATAACGTTCAAAGCATAACGAATAACACACATCCTCAATAATAAAAGTAAAAAATTGAAGACATATGAACCTATAACAGGAACTGAAATACATTTGAAAATCCGAAGCAGAAATGCGGAAGAGAACTCCAAAGCACGAATGAAAATGATTAGAATGTGGAGTCAAACATATAAAATCAAAAAGTACATGATGCGAAGAGAAGTACGAGTTCGAAGACAGGGATAAGAAATAAGTGCGAATATAACGATAAAGCGAACGCGAAGATGGCAACAAAAGAACAACATTGTGAAGACAAAGATGGGAGAACGAAAAGGAGCTGGCTAACTCGTCGAGCAGAAAGAGAGACGCTTGAAAATGACGAAGAAGAAGAAGATACGAAAAAGGACAAAATTCAAAGTATAAGGCAAGATAAAGAGAGAGAGAGAGAGAGAGAGAGAGAGAGAGAGAGAGAGAGAGAGAGAGAGAGAGAGAAGAGAAGATAGACGGTGCCTCACTTCACATAGGAACTGGCGGGTGTAATTGGCCGTAGCCAACAGATCCTATCGGCCCGTGGATCGAGATCCTCGCACTTGCTGGATTGCAACTGAAACAGCAACTGCACAGCCGCGCCCGACACCATAGCGATCGAAGATGCGCAGCTTCGCAGGAAATTCAAAATTTAAATCGCACCTGGAATAAATTGCCCGTTTTCGCAAGGATTTCAAATTTATTTCCAGATTTGACCTCACGATTGGGCACAATTTCAACGGATGCTGAGAAGAATGGTCATTCATGTCGACTACATCTTCGAAGAATCATGAACTACCAAGTGTTGCTTATCGTTTGCTTAAATGCTTTCACCATTTTGATAAATCAGGTAGAAACGTTACCGTTGTGCCGGCGAACTATATATTGTTATCTAATAATAGATAAGAAATTCGGACCGAAAACCCGATTACTGTAATCTATCCGATGTATCGAGTTTATCGAGCAATTTGACATCTAATAACAGCCCCTAAGAATTGAAGCAATAATTAGATCCATCGTATAATTAGGTGTATCGTTTTCGAAACAGTTATTCCTGATTCCATAGGTTCAATCCGGCCGAAGGAATCTCTTGGAGGAAAATATACATAATCCGGAAAACACAAGGCAGCAATTAAACCGCTATTATAAACTACCGTCCTTATCGTGATTATGGAATCGATATCGTGCTTCATTTACGCGGAAAGTGGTCAAGGGTCAGATTCAATATTCACGCAACGGACACGTGGAGTCGCGCTTCGGATGCCGGTACCACCCACCCGGTAAACTGGTTCTACGCTTCGCTGGGCCGGCAATAATAATAGCAGGCGTGCAGCAGCAATGGGTCAATGAGGTGCTTGTTATGGTGAACACGAATTGCTTTGCATACCCCATAGATATTCATCGCTTGGCCTTACTCCGCGTGTGGGTATATTACATGGAATGCACTCGCACGTCGTCGGACCGACCAACCCGTCCGGTGAAATCGAGGAAACGAGCGACCGTTGAATCAAAATTGTCGATATGCATACGTAAGCATCCATTGTCACAGCACGATCGAGAATTCCTTTATAGTCGTTTCGGACCCAATTGGGCATGTTTTGGTCGTTCTCTTTTCCAAATTTTGCAGATAATAAATTGTTGTAAACAAGTATTCGGATCGTTTGGCCTATCGACCTCGATAACCAACCAATCGATGGCACTATAATATCTCTTAAAGACATCGAACCAATCCTATTCGGACAATTTGAGGCGATTTTCAATCGCTGAGAACAATCTTGCATCACGTAGGTTTCCCATTTACAAATCACATACACGCGGTAATAAAACCCTATTTAGAAATCGCCGGTGACATTTCAAAAGCCCATCTGCATCAAAAAAAAAAAAGTTTAAAACATTCTAAACGTGATGCTCGTCAATCGCTGATCGGAACTGTATTCAAATGCCTTTTAACTTTCTTTGCCGCGTCGAAGGAACAAAACACTTTCCCAAGTATCGTTCGAAATCACCCGTAAATCGCGATTGTCCACGAGATCGCCGTTTCTACATTCGTGTATTCCTTATACACAAGCAGTATTTGCGCTGCATCTGCCTTCCCTCTTTCTCTTACCACTGTACATATATATATAGGTATGTCGTTGCGTTTGTATAGACCTTACCACGTAACCCTACATTACTGGCATTTGTCGATGCGAGATGATAATCGCCTCGTAATTATGCGCGTAATTCATTTAATTTGATGTTTCTTCCTCATTACACGCGCGCATACGCTGCGCATGATAACGAACCTTATTGGAAGAACTATCATTCTCACCGATCTCTTACGAGAGGAGAATTTCATTTCTCTTATTTTTACACGGCTTGTTTATTATTCTGCTTGCCAGGAAAGGAGTACTTTTTGCCGGACTTCAACCTTCTGAATAACAGTAGGTCAATGAGCTTTGATTTAATCATCACATTTTTGTTAGTTCAATTCTTACATTTATGCAATTTGGACCTTGTTCAAATGGTACTGCTTTGTACATTGGTGACTGTAATATTCATTTATCTTAATAGTATGCGAAAAGTTCGTATTTTCCACACTGTTTTTAGTGTCGGAAAGAACAGTGTGGGAAATATAAATATTTCGGCATACTATATATTAAGAAAAATGTCGTAAGAAAATTGTACTATTGTAGCATATTTTACTATAACCTCAACCAGTTCATTTCTATTCATGAGAGGGCGCGGTTAAACTCGATACCGAATGTAAATTTAATGAGTTTATATAATGGATGTAATGTGATTGAAAGCAATGTCTATTTTAAGTCCTTCACTTGTATACACCCCGAGGTCGACATGGAAGCTAGTAGATGTAAAGAAAATTGCATTGGAGGTGTTTAAATGTCCTCAATGATATACCCCCACTGAATTTATTTGGTACAGATTCTGCATAAATTTTACAGGTGTTTCCGTTTAGAATGAGGTTTTTGATCATTTACTTTGAAGCTCAGTCAACCACAAAGTAACAATTATCAATGCAACATTTATGAAAGAAAAAAACACGATGTATTAGTTACTCTCTCGAAGTGAGAGAGTGAAAATTCACTGATTATTAGAATACTGAATACTCACCGATTGTTATGGTTGACAAAGAGTCATTGAGATACAGTAAAAAATCTGAGAAATACTGAAAAGTCTCTGATTAAGTCAATGGAAGTAATTCACTGATTGATCCAGCTGACAAACTGCACAAACTGCACATATGGTGGTGAATAATGTGTAGTGTAAACATGAGTATACCCAGTACCCCCGTGTACAAATGAAAATCTACATGCATATATAACGAGAACGAAATAGCTGCAAAAGCACGACTAGTGGCGGAACAACTGAATTAATCTCATTGACAAAATAGAGCATTAAAAGATTAATAGACCCTTTAATAAAGGGTCTAAACTATTTCACTGTTTCGTCAATGACGAAAATATTCGTTTGTTCCTTGTCCATTGATTTCTCGCTGTTTATGGAGCAGAACACACTAATGGAATCCACTGATTTTTCGGTCTACACACATTTACTGGCTTTGAAAAGTGAACATCCATTTACTGATTTCAACGGTGAAAGTTACACAGTTTCGGAGGTAACCATTTCGAAAATGACCCTTTCCATATTAAAGCTATGTTGCTCGAAAAAAATGGCGAGTTGTTCAAGCATTCGAATCGATGACGAATTATTTGAACTATATGTCTATGTTGTAGCAAGGCTAGCATAGTAAAAATGAAATAATTGGTTCACAAAATATGTTGTAACGTACTTCTGAATAATTTCATATATCCGGTGCAAATATAAATTTTGTTTGCCGCGTATATATGTATCGACCCTAAAACAACAAGGAGCTTCAAGCGGTGAACTTTGCCCGAGGGAGCGGGTTGTCAGTGAACGAGGTAGCAGGCGGACAGGCAGGCGGGTCGAAACGGCAGCGGCAGCACCAGAAGAGAGTGGAGGAATTCTCATTGAGGTGCCCTCTCTGACTACAGCTCCTGCCGCAGCGCAAATTTCTATCTACGTCAATCCTGGAGGGCATTTCCAAGGGTAGCGGCGCACCTAACACCAGATGCGTCGCTCGCACTAAATCACGAGGCTACACATTTATGATGACAATAAAACCACCGCGAAACCACGAGTAGGACCGAAAGACCACGAAGGCCGGCAGTATCGCCATCGAGGGTCGTCGCGAGCTGAACCGTTGGAAAGACCCCGTGTCACGCGATCCTGGTAGTCCTCTTTGCTTAAATGATAATCTCTTTCCGGCTTCCGTAATTTCCATCTGATTATCGGAGATAACGAAATGATTTCATGGGTTTCGTACCTTTCCAAAAAAAGATCACATTTCTTGCTTTCGCTACACGCAAATGGAAGCTAACTGATGTTATATCGTGAAGAATAATTGATGTTAGAAATCTAACATAACTCAAGTGACAAATCATGATGTTTAGTTATAAGATAAAGCTAATGAGATGTAATGATTACTACTCAATGAATGCATGAATTGAATATTGTCGATATTACGCAGTGGACTTGCTTAATTGAGGATTGACCCCATTACCAGTAAATATAGTCTAGATATGCAGCAGCAATTACACTACAGTATTAGAACCGCATTGCAATTCCATTGTAGTTGAACAATTCTGCACCAGAACAATAGTACTAATCCTGCACAAGTGACGCGCGCTTCTTTCCACCTGATATTCCACGAAGCAGCCCTACAATATAGATGAGTTCTTAAGATCAGCATTCCCGAGAGTGAATTAGACCTAGTGTCTTTTATACGGTATAGTGATTTGTATTCATTTCCTCGGACGTGTCAATGTTTTATTGGAAAAGGTCCATTTCGGGTGCGGTTGTATTGTCCTCGTGTACAAGATGCAGGTGTTAATATCTAGCAAAGCGATTCGCCTGCGTGAACCACACACTAGTGGAATAACGTTAGTAACGAGGATCGAATGGATTACACGTGCGCGTAATGACGCCGCAATGAAGTCCTCGCCGCGGCTACCAAGCACATCGCCTGGCTACCTGTGGAATTGAACTCCATCACGGAGGATCCTTCACGGAGACCCGCGGAATAGCTGATGCGAGTCGGGGTTAATAGAGATCGCGTCAGTCCTTTCTTCTTCTCTCCCTCTCCCTCGACCTCCTCTTCACAGTCCTCACTTCTTTCGCCATATAATAATATTCCAACGACCGCTTTCGCTGCCGCGCAAGTAGCGGATGAGACAAGGAATTCGAACAACCATCAACTCCTATATGCAACTTGTCAAAAATTGAATTTACCATCTCTCCGAAGCACTTTGCAGTCACCTCTTAGAAGAGATGGGAGAAATCGAAATAAAAAAAAAAAAAAAAAAAAAAAAAAAAAAAATGAGAAGGAAATTCCACGCGGTGGAGATGAAGGCCGGAGAGGAGACTTGTTAAGTGCGCGAACGTGAACTTATAAAGCGAAAAAGAAAAACGACGAGTTAAACGCTTCGGATGTTCGAGACGCAAATATGTTTTGTGGGAGTAGTACAAAACCTCCGGTTTATTCATACTGCGTAATGCTGTAATTGCGGCAAAATCTACATCGGCTCTTTTATATTACAGTTTAACCTACCGTAGGGCTCCTAGTGGTTCATAATGATCAGATATTTCCTATTATGCGTTGCTCTGTAATGTGCTGTTAATTAGAGCAGTTCTTTCCGAGAAAAGCGCAGTGTTAAGGGAGATTAAAAATGTATATTATTCTAATATTCTTTACAAACCGTTCACACTTTCTTTGATGGCAGGAAATCATGCATGGGCGCTCACGAGGAAGATTGGAAAACGTCGAGTATTTTTTATTCAAAATGTCGAGTGTAGAAACGACAATTATAAATATTAATAAAATATGTACATACGCTATAAAACAAAAAAACATTTTTTAGGCTTTATAAAGTTTTGATCTGAAATTATGTCAATGACTGAGTTTCATCTTAAAATGCATCTTAATATACGTCTTAATTTTGCAGGACTGATAGTAAGAAATTTAAAAGATGATTTATATATTCCTACATTTTGATCCTAAATCATTTTTTGCTGAAATATTGTTCAATGTTAATTGATAATGATATTTAACAGAAACAATATTCGTACATTTTGTAATTCTCGGCAATTATTTAATCAATTGTAAAGTTAGTTTTAGAGGAACTTTACTTACTTATTAGCATCAACATAGTACCCGATTAGCACTGGACGTACATTGAACGATCAATATACGTTCGGTTTTTACATCCACTATAAGTTTAATATACGTCCATTATACGTTCGCATTGGTCGTAGTTGTGCTATTCGGGTAATAAGTTCTAATAAAATAAGTATAATACTACTAAATAAGTACTTTAAACGTACTTATTAATAAAATGTTAATAAAATCTGATGAAGGACGTCAACACGGCGTAAGCGTCAAATTGTTTATTTTTTATTTTTTTTTGTTGCTATTATATTGTCAACCATACCGTTTCCAACCAAACCGAACTCCGCAATATTCCACATTAGACTGCCCTTGAACTCACTTTCGATCACATTACTCAGTCCGACCGTATTATCTTTCTACATCAATTCGTATCTTATTTAATTACCGCAACTGTACACAGAGTAATATTGGAAGATCTGTCTAGTTCAAAGATTACTAATCTATTAGCCGATTCGAAACATTGAACACCACTGTGTTTTCAATGACGTGTCACTGATTCCAGAGATATAGGCCACTGATTAAAAAAATGTATTCAGTTTTCGAAACCCAGAACTTCATCAAAACACATTACTTTAACGTTTTCAATTGAATATAATTTAAACTAGGGGCTTTGCCCCTGCGGCCTTGGCCGCCAACCCCGACAGAGTATGTTCTCGATCGAGGTTTTAATGACCAGATAGTCTAAAGCATTGAATTATTCTTTCACAAATTGATGATATCTCGACTTTCATTTGGCCAATTTGAGTGTTTTAAAGAATTTCAACGAATTATTAAAAGAGGTATAACATAAGTTCGACATGGAGTGATCTATTTTCAGTTAGACAAATTTAGGAGTGTAGTTATTTCAACATCCCGTCGTTATCATTTCATAGATATTTTCTGATATCGATTCACCCATAAGATAAGCCATCCATATATAATGCAAATGTTACAAAGAGAATGTTATCGTACATATTTTCATTTCTTGGTCACCGTATAAATGTCAACCTAATGAAAAAGAAGTTTTTAGGTTTCGTGCGACCTGAAACGTAAGCATTTCACCCAGAAAGACAAATGTATTGGACGAAATAATGTTGACAATATGTAATGCGAACTTCAAATGCAAGATTACAAAAGATCGATTCATTTTTATTTTTGAGCCGTGTGCAGTGGGTCAAAGGAGGAAATAAACTCAATTAAGGTTTTCTAGACAAACTTATTTGCTGTAATGAGAAAAATAATTGGAAATTGTGTTTTGTTTTTATTGGTTATTCATTTATCAGCTTTGACAGAGCGTCTCGGCATTGTACGTTTCGTCTAGAATTCTCTTATTTAGCTTTTATCGCATCGTTGTTTGGTTAGCCGAGTTATTACCTACTCTTTGTTATATAGAATTCGATGGAATCGAATCACTTAATTCATATCTACAAGAATACACAGATTATCGAAGTTTTCGTTATAGAGATCATTTGAAAATAGAGTACGGCAATGCACAAAATTTAGCAGGAACTCGAAACAACTTAAAAATAGTTTTCTACGATTTACGTTTTTGAGGATCATCACGCTTGTGATAAAAGATCGTAAACGAAACACACGAAGCGCAAAATGCAAAGGGTGGAGCGAAAGCAATTTCGCTATCTCGCGTCAGCCGCTAAGCAATCGTGATTTTTTATCGGAATTAAATGGCGCTTCGGCAAAATCGACGAACGTCCGCTTTTTCCCTCGCTCCTTTCTGTTTCTCTTCCTTCTACCGGCTAGAGGCTAAGACGTCTTATTATCATTATTTCGCGATAAACCATGAAATCGCCCACTCTCGTACTTATCAGAGAGCCTGAGATGTCGGGAACGATATACCTAATCGATATATCGAGATTCAATCGAATATCGCCTCGCTTTTTCTCGTTTCGTCGGACGTCAAATATCTCCGTGCGCGGAGAAAAGTATAACAGCGAAAATCACTGCATTCTACGAAGCGGAACTTTACCCTGATATCGTGGCAATAAAGCTGTTCGTATAATTGAAGGATAACGCATCGTTAATGTAATAATAGCACTAGAAATCGCTCGGATAAAAAAATCTTAATCTAATATTTTTCAGTTTTCAATTAATTTAACTCTTTTAATATATATTGGAGAAATTTTACCGTTTAGTCCGAAATCATGTTAAGGATATGTCTATCTATATAGTAATTTACTGTATTTCGAGGATGAAAAGTTGACCGTTTTCCAAGAACATCTGTCTTGTTGTCTTGTTTCTCATATTTATTTATTCATGTGCTTAATCATAGTTGCATTTATGAAATACTATACGTCCGCCAATGATCGAATTATTTTTTTAATATATGGTAACATTTCATTTAGGAGAAATGTCTGCTAAATTTTCGAAAATTCGGGGGCTTGACCAACGTAATCGCAATGTGTGCGGGCAACCTTATATTAAGCCGTTTTCACCACTGGACACAGTCGTTGGCAGCAGACGCCGCCCTCAAACGCCATCACATGTTCGCATCTTCGCGTATTATCTCGACGAAATTCCTTATCGTTCAAAGTTTCAAACCCTCTTCTTTAAGTACGGACCCACTTCCAGAAAACTAATAAGACTTTTATTTTTAAGCGCTCAAACTTAATTTAATTTTTGTTCATTACTATTTTCATTAAAACGTCGAAACAATTATTAAAGAAACGATTCTTTTGTTAATGTCACCTTCTTTCTAAAATGATTCTTACGATTTTACCTAACCTAATTCATATTTTAACACTGTTGCTACGATTTCGCCTTCTTGCAATATTGCCGCCATTTCGTTTGTGCGACATACAAACTCTGCCACACATTTATGCAACGAAAATTTTTGAATTCGGATTTCAACCTGAAATCGATTTTGATCTAACAATGGAACCTTACTACAAAACCGCTTCATAAATTGTTTTCTGTACCGACGTTATTGGTACAGCGTATTCGTTCACCGCAATTCATATAATACGCAGTTTTTATTTGAACAACCATTTGATAAATACGTCGTTACTTTAATGTTAAAGTTGACACAATTGTGATATTTCCAATTCTAGATATGTGAGCAATTTCATATTTACGCCTTTCGATTTCATCTATTCACATGAAGATAATTCGTAAAGCGATCACGTTAGCTTTAGTTTATCGGAATCTCCTCTTTATAAAATATCACTATTCGTTTTATGGAAACCAGAGGACATAGATGCAAAAACGCTCGGAACATTCTTGCACATTTCAGAGACGTGGGAACCTTTTAAATGTATCAAGAATCCGTCCACACTTCTGTCATCGGTGCCAGTCATTTCGCACTCGCCGGACAACCTTCTTATTTCTTTTCTAGAGATCTTTGATCCATCCTCGCTCGAATGTGACATGATTACATCGCTTATTGGTCGCTGGATTCCATCGTTTACGCGTTCTGGCGAGGTCTGATTGGCCGCCTTGGCATCTCGTGTACTCGTTTTCTACGGAAGATGCGAGGAATATGCGACAAGCCTCAGACGAGGGACGTTGCTCTTCTCTTGACATCGCGCCCTCGCAACAAGTATCGTATGACCAACCAAGGTGGGCAGGGTCTAGCCGTTGCATCGATGCCCGCTGCTTAAATGGATGAAGCAACGTTTCGTTCCTCGTCAGTTCCATCGTCGTCTTATTCCGCGTTTCTTTCGTCGGCCTCGAGGCTTGAGTTTGCTGTTTTTGCCTAAAACTCAATGCACCGGTGACCATCTGCGATCTGCGATATGTACTTGGATTTCTGCTTTGAAAAGAGAGATTCTTTAAAGGACTAAAACGACCATGTACACTTCGTAGATTTCGCAAACTTTTTTATAACAAATCAAAGTTTTCAATTTTTTGTAATGACATACGATTAAATAACAAATAAATAAAATGATGTCTATAAACTGCAACAAACATGTACAATTAGAAACTCGCTTGGGCAACATACAATATCGTTTCTTAGAACGAATTTCTAAAATAATAAATGTTTTCAACGTGTTGATAAGCAAGAAGTCACGTAATGAACGCTTAACGAAAAACTGAGCCGCCAGCCTTGTTTTATCTAGCACCGGCATTTTTACGATTATGTACGGACTAAATAGGTGAGCAATGGCTTTGCCGGTTTCCGTCGCAATTCTTGCATGCATCGACACTTGAATAGCAGCCACTATTCATCGGCGTTACTTACAATTAGACTGAACTCGCCGCTTGTTAACTTTTCCAGGTACTTCCATGAGGTAAAACCTCCCGAGGCGGGATTTTCAAACGATGTTAAAGAAAAGAAGTAGTTTGCTCTGCCCAATTCTTACCGTTGGTTTTATTATTATGCACTTGTTCATTGAAGAGTTCCTTAGCTGATGTTTCGCAACACCAACTTGGTTTAACATTGTTAACGATACCTTATTATTAACTTACCTTAATGTTAATAACCATAGTAGAAGCGAGCAATAGAACGTTTGACCATAAATAAAACTGGGAAATCAGAAAATTGTAAATGGTTTTTGATCGAACAAATTGGGGTGTACGTTTCAATGTTAACACAGTAATCGCTGAAAACTTTTCGAAATATCTAAAGTTTCTTACGAATCTAGGATTTTCAGATCTAACATTAGGTCGCAGAGTTCCCATGCTTCATGCTGCCGTCTCGAGTTGACATAAGCTGCAGCTTTAAGTTCGCATCTCGTCATCTCTTTGGCCGCGACCTCTCAGTCAGCACGCATCGCTGCTAGGTACGTGTCTAGTACACTTACTTACGTGTCAACCATGCGCATCGCATCGCACGTGGTACCGTATATGGCGCAATATTGCCGCCATTAATCAACGCCAGAAGCCGCTGATGCTGATGGGTCCGACAGCCGAGGTCGGCACGCCTGGATTTTTAAACGATCCTTTCGAATAAATAATTATACTATTTCGAATAGAACAATAACTGCATTACTTGAAATATTCCGTAAGATTTCAAATGATCCCCCACTCAACCTTTTTTACCATTTATGGTTTTCATACTCCCTCGTGCCCCACGTGCCCCACGTGCCTTGGGGTTGGGGGATGTAACATCCCTTAAAAGATACAGTCTTTGGAAAACCGTTTCACGTTTTTCGATTCTCTGTTGTTTTCTTCGGTTATTGGTCCGGTCCGCGACTTATATGTGCACACATAATTGAAGAGTGAATTTATTCCTTGCCGAGATTTCGGCGGTCACCGTATTATAGGAGAAATAACACGTGTACAAGATATAAGAAGGATATTTCTGAAATACCAATAACATCCCAAAAAGTACAACTACTTCTGTAAGTCCATTGCTTATAATTTATGCCCATTCTACGTACAACGGATGCTCAATGTACGTCCAATTGTCGTTGGCAAGAACGTCCATTGTGCACATATGATACACGTATGACGTCCGCAAAAGGTGTACAAAATGGGTATAAACACAAATAGGTTTATTTCTAATGGACAGCGCTTGTCCAATGTATGTGGGAATCTGGATGTCCATTATCCGTACATACCTGAACAACCAAATTTCGTCCATTGAAAAATTGACACCCAGAGCTAATTAGCATAGTAGCAAGCCCTACTATCTGTCTAAAAGTCAATTTTTGGGATTTACTTTAGATATTAAGGGTCCGATCATATGCTTGTTGCTTGCAATATATTGAAAACTGGTTGAGAATGAGTAGGTTAACGAGAACTAGAGTATGATATAATCGAATTAAAATCCAGTTAATGGTAATGATTTCACCAGACCCGCAATCAGGTAGCCAACCATTGAAGATTCGATGATCAATCCAACTCACATCCAAAAAACAAATGAATAGTACAATAAACCAAAGGCAGCGGCGTCACGATTTCGAAAAAATCCAATATTAATAATAAAGTCACGCGACGATGCTGGACAGCCAGACAAAGGAATCGGATCGCTCTTAACCGGCAGACCCGATTAATAACCGCGTAAAAGCTCGCGAGGAGCTTCGGGGGATTTTCCAGTCACGTCCGCTCGGGACGGAGTTAATTTACGAAATAAATAATATCTTCTTCTCGCGCTCGAAGTCATGCTCCTATATATATATCTATATATATATATGACGATTCGTACGTATACGCGATGCGATGATACGGAAACGTCTGCGGAGGACCAAGAAGAAAGGAAAGGAGAACGGACGTGGCGCGAAACTCGCGTCAGGGATGTGAGACTCATAAAGCTGCCTACGTGTCGAGCGTAATGAGAACCGGTGATTTTTCTTCAAACGTTCGCGAATCTTGGTGAAAAATGAATACAGCTGCTGAAAAGGCGGGCTGCTGGAAAAAGCTGTACCTAGCGAATTGTTCGAAAGTAAAACCTGGCATTCCTGAAAAGCGACTGCAGAGTCGGATTCATTAGTAAGTCAGACAATTCTCAATTAAAATGCATATTGAAATCGTCAGTACCTCAAAATATGTTTAATTACTCGAATGTGTTTTATTACTCTGATATAATCCGTAAAATAGATCCCTATTCTTGGAAGAACAGTCAAGTGACTCGCTGAAAAAGACAAAAAAGCATTCTGATAAATGTCTTAAGGCAACGTGCATGCACCTCCAAGCGTCATACGCCTCTCACTTCGCCTGGTCGACCTAATACCTTAGGTGTGTGTGTGTGTGTGTGTGTGTGTGTGTGTGCGTGTGCCTGGGTGTACAGAACGTACACAAACGTCATTTTTATAGCGCAATTTCATTTGAGCCTGGACTCATGCAGTGGTTTCTGATGAGCGAACTAAAGCAACCCCCGTCCGGCCCTATAGCGCCCTGCACCGGTGGCGGTCGGCGCCATCTTTTCATTAAAACGCTTCATTCGCGAACCGCGTAGTGGCGCTTGCGAAACGCGAGAAGGAATCGGGGGTGGCGGATGCGCAGGGGCGCTTCGAATAAGGGAGTTTTCCTTCGTTTCATATATCACCTAACCACCCCCGACCGACCTCTTACATCCTCTACCAGCCCCCTCTCGCGACTGCGTGCCCCCGCTTCCTCGCTGATTAATGCCTCTGCTAATAACGTCTTCTCTCCGGGGAGGGAAGTCCGGATCGCTCGGAGAACGTCAAGACTTATGCTGAATTAAAAACACGTTGAGCTCTGCAACGTGAGCGAGAATGAGATATTGCGGAAGTCGATCAACAGTTTCTTAATTAAAATCCCTCGGCTCGATGATTGCGATATTTTCTGCTGCATTATTCCAGGGTTGTGCTGATGTATCTTTTAGATGTTTCGCTATATCTATACGGTTCGCATCCCTCAAAGGCAGTTTTTTTACTAATGTCAAATTTCCATAGTTATAGGTAAATCTAAAAAATGTTTAGCATTACAATATACCTCCAATATTGTTTATGGGCAAAAAGGTCAAGCTCATACCCTTTTCGAGTAATTAGGAGAATAGTTGAAACTATTCAAAGCCAACGTTCAATTTGCTTTTTATAAATTTTTCAATTTTATTTGAAATGAACCAGAATTAGTCTTTAATAACGTTAAAGTATTTTTAGATAGAATTTGTGGCTAGAATCTTCCTGAATTCTGAAGTTTGCAATTAATTCACCTTAAGTATAATGTACGCCTGTCCATGATCGATCACATGTAGAAAACTCTACATTTTATATAGGCAGATCCAGGAAACATTTGATATTCAGTCTCTAATAACTAAACTCTTCTTTGTTTTTTGTTTATAGTTTCAAGGAAAACTTAGTCCTTCACACATACATACTTTATACAAGTTATAACTCGCCCTCGTGCCTCATTCATATACTTAACGGATAAAGCGAGGATTCGATACTGTTTTTAAACTGAACTGAAGACTGAGTATAAATTCATTCGATTTTTTGTATATTTGGAGGTTTTTAAGGCCGGTGATCATCAGCCTGACGTAAAAAGTTGAGTATTGAATAGACGAATAAAATGGCGAATAAAAAAATGTCTAATATTTATTTGATTTGATAAATTTGGATGAATTTTGATGAAACTCCGAACTCAGGGGGTTTTTGAAGTCTGCGATCCTAAATTCTAAATCGGAAGAAAACACGCGCGCAAAATAGAGGTGCATATAGAATTGTAATCTATTTAATATTATGTCCTCATCACACCGATTCTGGACTGACGTATTTTTCTATTCAGGAGCGTTATTCAAGATGAACTGTACCAAAGCATTTACGGCCTTACTATATATATATATATTAAACGATATTAGCAGCCGCATCATATTGTAAACTATACGTTGGCCATGTTCAACCACATCTGTGACAATGTTGTCTCCCTTGGTAGCATGAAGCAGTTATGACAGTCACATTGCACGGTCGCTTTTCTTTGAAAGAGTTTAATAATCGTATATTCATTTTTACGTTTAAATTTATGTGGGCCAGAATATAGTTAAATTGGATGACAGCATGTCGAAACCACCGCGAGTAGTTCGATTAGAGGTAACGTTTTCTGAGGTGTACTTGTACATTCCAAGTATCCAGATCCGGTCAACACTTAGTTCGAATCAATTGATTTCGCGTCCTCGGAAGATGCTTTCAACAAGGTTCGAACATATTAGAACGGCAGAACACAAGCTAGGCATTGGACATAAATGTTTTTCGAAGAAAATCTCACAGGAGCAGAGGTTAATCAGCTAGCTAAAGAATGAAGCTGATTGACTAATCAAGAAATGTAACGAATATGATAATTGGACAACGCACCTTAAGGGATTGCAAAGACGGAATTTGTAAAATCAAAATCTCATTTGGCCATGTGAAAGAAATCGTTGATGTTTTCAAAAAGAACGTAACATTTTTGCATAGCAATTAAAACAATAGTTGATATTTTTCATTTTCATCACGAAACGTTGACATATTTGTCAATCATAGATAAATGGTATTTATTCGTGTACTATGACTTACAAATTAAATTTTCATTTTTACCGATAAGTAAGTACAGTTTAAGACTCAAATCATTTATCTCCCTTTTCTAAAAGTCACACATTAAAAAAACATAAATAAAATGACAGCCTTAGCAAGCGAATATCGCCTAAAACACAGAAAAAATCGTTTACTGTGGAATTCTTTTATCGTAAACCTGAAAATTGTTATCCTTTTTTACTCACCTGTATCAAATTACAGCAATTAAATCGAACATTTAATGATTCAGCATTCGTTTATAAATAAAAACATTCTTTGTGTAATAGTGATCGCATATAATAACAATCTGCGATCCAGCGATGCAGCGCGTATAGAATAAACACAATTTTTCACGGAGCAATTTTGACGTCATTCTTGTCTAAAAGGTCTCTCCTAGGCAGTCCTCGAATTTCGTCGTGGCGCATCTATAACGATATAACTGTAGGCCGAAAGAATGATTTGTACATAGCGACCGCTTCTATAAGTATAGCCGAGTGCGTGATTTATGCAGTCGCCCCCGATTTTGAAAACCGTCTATTTTTCAAAAGGGCCCCAGGCCCATTTGAGAGCCAGTAAAGGGCGCCCCCTTCTTTTAGACCTCCGATCGGAATTCGTTCGCGCGCGCGCGCTTGCGCCTAATTGTCGGCGCGTAATCGAGCACTCGTTTTCGAAATTTGTGTGGGGAAACCATTTTTCACCGGATAATAGCAGTCATTTTGGTCGTGCACGATTATTATCGCCTGTCTCCTTTAATTTGCCTGTACACTGCGAATTAAAAATCCGACTGTTTCCCTCTGTTAATTTATGCGGGGAGTTCCAGCGAATTCGCTAAACGATGAAAGAGGATCAGACGCGAAGAGCCAGCAAAGGGACGAAAGGGATACGTACCTACGGATCTCGGTTTCGATCAATCATCTTTTAAGGATTCCGGCTTCGTCGCCTCGGGCGAATTTTTTGAACTTCCTTAATTCTTGCGATTTTTTTAAGTCATTTTCGGTGCGCTTCCGACGTTTTCTGACATGCGAGGGTATTTAGATGCATTTGTTATTATAATTATACTTTATTGGTTGTCGTGGCATAAAACATAAAAAAAAGAAAGTAGTAACTCGTCGAATTGGGTTATTACATGCAAGTAAAGAAAAGTAATGTGAAATCTAGGGGCTTCGCTCCTGCGGCCTTTGGCTCTTCAAGTCGCTCAGGCCCTCTTTGGTCAAACGTAAGCTATACTCTTTATAAAGTTTAGTCTTCAGTATAAAAGTTGCTCCAATAATTGCTTCGTAACAGCGACCTTCGGTTGTAGCCACTAGATGTTTCTTTGTTTTGAATCCTTCATCCAAACTATTTAAATGTTACGCTCCTAGATTTCGTGTTACCTATAGGTATTATATATTGAAAACGACCATTTGCGAAATATCCTCCTCCGTACACTCAGGCTTGACAGATTTTGGCGATAAATATCTCTATCTCAGCATATATCTAGCAACTCTGCGCACATTGGCAAAGTAATTGATTTCTGCGCAAAACTTTGTAATTCTCCAATATAAATCCATTTTATTGTGTTCCAATGAACAAAACCTGCAATGAACAACCTCACCTGCATACCCTCAGTGATGGTCACAAAATCACACTAATTTTGATGGTACATCCGGAGTCCCATTCGAAGTGGATGTCATAGTTTGACGTAATTTTAACGTTTGCATTACCTAATTTTAAAATTTTACATTATTAATTTAAACTTCAAGTAAATGTCGACTTTTTATCTTTCCCACTGCTCCATTTCCAAATTTTGTATTTATAACTTTGAACATTGGCATATATGTTGTATTTGATGTCAGAACGGTTTTTTATTTTTGAAATTGACCAAGTAGTTTTCTAAAAAAAAAAAAAAACAATTAAAATGTACCAAAAAAATAAAAACCAGCCTAGTATATAAATTAAATACTTACCTGCCTTGCGTCAAGCGAAGTAAAATATTTCATTTTGTAAAAACTCAGGAACCTCGGACGCCATATTTTCAAGCGTTGACTTTATCATTTTCATTGTGTTGCAGGTCGGTGGGTATCTCTTCGTCGTCATTAATTCCTTTGTCTACCGGAAAGTCTTAACTTCTCGGCAATTAAGTCGCTCGATTTCTTCAACGTTCTACGCCCATAAACTGCGAGATTTGGGGCCGACCGCGATAAGGGCGAAGGCACCGACTTAATGAATTGGAAGAAATAACGGCAATCAGCAAAATATAAATGAGGTATATGGAAGACGCGATTTTGTCTGCGCATCACGCGTTCCGTTGATTACACATTTATTCGGATAATATACGAGGTCAGGAATTCATTTTCGGATCCATATCCATCGTGCGATGTCTTTTCTGAAATGTTTCTTTCTTTATACCCACGATCTTTCGTAACTGAGCCAGGAATTTTCATGAAATTTCAAAGTAAGCATTTTCAAAAATATTACAATTTTACATATATAAACTTTATATATGATATTACATATGGGGTAAGTGAGATGAAAGTTGGTCATATATTTTTTAATCATAACTTATGTACGTAATTTATCTGAAATAGATCTCGAAATGTATAATTGTAGTGTATTTCGTATTTCATTCCTTGTGATTATTGCGTCCCTCCGACCTGGCGCCCAATTCCGTCTACTTCTTATATGATAATTCGTTAGAGCTCTTCATTACTTCGACCCCAGCAAAAATTGAATGTAGCATTTTTATTTATATATTGAATATTATTTTTGGTCAATATGGCAAGACAATTGATTTCTCTCCTCCTCATTTTACATCAAGTATTGCGTTCAATATGAAAACAAGATAATGGTTCAAGTATATGCACCCTTCTCTAAATTAGAATGGTTATTAGTTTATGACAAATGTGCATCAAATAAAAAAAAAAAAATCACAGATACAAGAAAATCACTTATTTTCTCTGACGGATCAAACAAAAATTGGAACCTGATATACAATGTCTATTTAATTTGAATTCCTCTATTTAGTAAATAGAGGAGAGTCGTCAGGGTAGGACCATCGCGCATTTATCGCACTTTTATCGCCATCTACATTTGCATGCACATATTCTATACGTAACCTTAACGCTGTATATTTGGCTTCCGGTGTCCGTCAATATCCGTATTGATGTTCTTTATTCGAATTTTTAAGAGTCTATACTAGTTCGAATGATGTATTATGATGCTTCATGATCAGGTTGTACCGCCAGGTGCCTGCAGGCCTTGTTAGCCCTTTGATTCGTATGTATTATACACAGTGCCTTACAGTCATCC
Source organism: Trichopria nigra (assembly GCA_030522945.1). NCBI lineage: Eukaryota > Metazoa > Arthropoda > Insecta > Hymenoptera > Diapriidae > Trichopria > Trichopria nigra. The sequence continues at coordinate 15,325 of JAPYZR010000119.1, read as the reverse complement.
CGTATGTATGTATCACAGACGTGGTGAGAGACTATCGTGCCTGTTGCCTAGTTCGTGAAATGTCCTAAATTTTCTCACAATTTTTATATGAAATCTAGCATATACCATGTAGGAAATTTTTCTGTAATTTATCTTTTAATTGTTGTATCCCTCCGAAATTAGTGTCAAGCGGTTATTGTACTACTGTAATATTGTCTTTAGTTAGATATTTTGAAAATTTCTTTAATGTAATTAAGGTATTTTTTTTTTTTTTTTTTTTTGACAATTCTTATTAGTTTTATTATTGCTTAACCTATTGTATACATAATGTACTCATGATTTTATAAAATTAACAACGAAATCAGTTTATATATTTATATAACTTGCTAATTCAAGAATCCCTTATACTTGGATCAATTAGTCTTCATTAATGTATTTGTCGGTTCTTTATGTACCAAATATACTAACGAACTTGTGTCAATATCGAAGGTCCATGCACTGCAAATAAATCAGAGAAACGCTTATCTCGCCATATTCCAAAGTTCGAGCGTAAGGGCGGCGACTTAATGAAGTAGGAAGAAATAACGGCAATCAGCGAAAATATAAATGAGGGATGGCGAAAACGACCTTGGCATGCGCGTCACGCTTCTTCCTCCCTGGAGCTCGTGCAGCATTATGAGAGGTGAGAAATGAGATTTAATTATGGGAAAAGCTCGCGTCGCATAATAACAAGCGGGAATCAGAGACAATCTATCCGTGCTATTCTCTTTCTCTTTGCCTTATTCTTCATCTCCTTTCATCTTTCTCTCAGTAGCGTCAGGTCCCATCGTGATCGACGGGAGAGCACAAAAATATAACGCGATTTTGTACACGCGGTCGAAGTCGAGCAAAGCCAATCTTGGTTTGTGTAACGGTGCGGTCACGAAGCATCCAGGTCTCACGAGTCGATGAAAAATTATTTTCATAAAACAACGTACTATTATTCCGAGACGTTTCTCGGAGTACAGCCAATTTCTGGGGTTCGAGACAAATATAATGCCAATTATAAGACGTGCACCGCGAAATTCGACTTGCCTCTCCTCTACTGCTATACAGTGAATCGAGTCAAATTCGTTTGATTCTTTAATGAATGTCACTTAACCATTTCGTTCATTCTAGCCAAGAAATGTCTCTTTCTATATAGTTGTTCGAACGTAACAATAAATTTCGTGAAGAGAGGATACTGTTTTGTCCAGGCACGCTATGTCAGTGAAAATAATTTCACCTGGTTTATTTTTCATCACTGCTGTTTTCATTTTTTTTTTTTTTTTTTTTTACTAAAATTGTCAAGGCATCATGTTCGAACAATTTGTGGTATTAAATATTAAAACGTGCGGTCCAAAATTTTCACCTTAGTTTTGTATTTCGCAGTATTAAGCAGTATTGAATTGCAAATGCGATAATTTAATAAACTTGAGAAGGGCAGGCGATTAGGTCGCTCCTCGAGACGAGCGACAAAAGGGCCAAGGATCTTTCAGTAGTATCTTGGCCTCTCTACAGTTCTTTTAGTCGCGACGGCTCACGGCAGGGATGCTGAGCCGATCGATAGCCGCAATTAATTTACTGTCCGTTTAATGCAAATGCAAAGTCGATATCGTTCTTGGTGTACTGAGAAAAAACTTGATTCTCGATGCTGAATAATAAAATCCCTCTTGCGCTCGTCGTCTGTCATTCTCATCGATTTCAAATAATGGCGATGATGGCGGACAGACTTCTTGAATCAACATTTCATTTTCTGTAAGATACGCGGTTAGAAAAACTGATTCGTTTATATATCACTGGAAATGGTAAACTTTGAAAATGCTTTATAAATGTCATCGGATGATGAACGCAACTGCAATGAAGTGCACCGTTCGTAGGTCGATGTCAAAAACATGTAATGGTGTTCACTGCCATCAAAGTAAAAGAACTTGGATTATTACGATAAAGAAGACGTGTCATTAAAAAAAAAAAAGTATTACGAAATAATTATAAACAATAAAATTTGCAATAATGAAACTTAATTAAGTTGTGACTTGTAATTTCGTAGACTCTAGTCGGCTTGACGCGAGCAATAAGATTTGGCCGATAGGCCAGATTGTAATTAAAACTCAATCGAACCGAATGTCGTTGGAGAAGTAGACGTCCCTACCTCCGCGGCAATAAGTCGCTCGACGGTATCATTAATTGGAAGGATGGCAAAGAGGCGGAACGCACGAGACAATTGAACTGTACATAGATATCGCCGCTGCCACATGCTTTAAATCTGATGAAACTCTCACCATCAAACTGTGAGAAAATCGCTTTTATCGGAAGATCTATTTTAGTACGTAGAAGTCCATAACCTGATCAATCATAAAGGATGAATGAAAAATCTCGTTTATTTATAATCTCTTAAATTCAGATCCGTCGATAATCTTATTTATTAGTTGAACGAACATATTTGGATTCATGGAATGACTCACTTTCACAGAATGAATTTTAACGACTTCCATCTTTGTGTTATTAGTGGCGGGAAGCATTATCTTCACGTTATTAGTTAGAGGCTCTACTGTGATCTCAGTCGGTGAAATAACATGGGCAATCCCTGGATTGTTTTGCTAGAAAATGCTTACAAAATATGAGTGACTCTACGAACAAGCAAGATGGATGCATTGGTATCTAAGGTGAATTGGCTAAAATGATTATACAAAATGTTGGCTTGTCATTAACACGCGTATCTATAGGTATCAAACGATGCGGTCAACTTGAATTATCCGTACGTTTTTGATATACGTGTCTCGATGGTTTTAAAGTAAGACATATTTTTCAAGCTAAGATGATGCGTCCAGAGTAAAGTCTGACCTGTAACCCCGCCTGAGAATGTTTAGCGAGGTTCCCGCTAAAATCGACTCTAATCGTCCAAGTCTAAAAACCTATCGTACCCTTGAAATTTCCATGGGTCGATACTCGCATTAAAAGCGAACAAACAAGTCGTTGTAGTCTTGTCCTCCCCCTTCGGCGCGCCACCTTAAAATAAACTATCGCGGAAAGGTATTATCTTGGAATATTCAAGAATCTTACGCGGAGATTGAGGCTTCTTATTATTACAATGTTCTCGACGTTGTTGCCTCCTGCCACCCCTGCGCACAGGGTCATCCACGGTAACCGTATAGAAGAACAGAGTAGCGCGCACACTGACGCGCCAGGGCTCGCGCACACGCGCGTCTCATCCCGGCTTGCAAGCTGGCCGCGGAGTAATGCAATAATAGGTGTATACTAATGATACGGGTCTCGATTGCGCGCGAGCCCATAGCCCGTCGTGGATTCAGTCACGTAGTTGCATTAAACTTAATATAAATAATAGCGGTTTGTGGATCGGCGAGGCGCGTACCCACCTATCTCCATCTTCTCCCTTCCCTCCCCCGCGATCGCCTTTCCCGTAACCATAATACACAGCTCGTATAGTCGTATATATACCCTGCGACTCGTCTATCCCTCCGTATATGCGGATTCTCTCGCTCTTCGCCTCTTCCTTTCGCTCTCTTTATCTTTCTCACTATCGTTCTCCCGTTTCCTCTTCCTCGCACCCTTCTACCTCTCCCGCTATTTCTCTCCATCTCGATGTTTTTTCTCTCGCTCGATTCCACTTAATAAGCTGGATCGTCGTAGGAACCTGAATCCACGGCAGTCACGAGTAAAGGTTCCACCTTTCGACTTGCCCCTTGTACTCCTCGTTGACGTTTTTAAATTTACTTATTATTATCATTTTTTTTTACTTATATCATAGAGACGGGGGTTATCACAGTTCCTAAATAATTTAAAATTTAATTATACAATCCTTTATTTTGATATATAATTAATTATTGAGTTCGCAATTATAGATCAAATATTGATCAAGATTTGCCAATTGCCTTATCAATCTTTACGGCCAACGTGTCATAAATACACGATCACAAAGACTATATACTTGCCATTTAGATGTTTATAGCATATGTGCGATGATGTTATAATTCTAGCAAAAAATAAGATTCTCTTGGAGAACAGAGTATGTTATTTGATTAGAAAATCATTTATCCGATTTTTCAAGATATTGATACAGATGCGCACTATCCATAAATCGACGGGGGTCAGGTGAACAATTGTTGGAGAGGTCTTTTTTCAAGTAAATTGTAGATCATCTACATTGGCAGTTAATGCAATCTTTCTCCTAATTAAATTTCATTAAATTACAAAAAAACGTCCATGATTCGTTCAATTTTCGTACAAGATTTTCCCTCTGTTAAATTACGTATGTTAATCGGTCTTAGGATATTTGACCTTTGCGCGCAAAGATACGCGTACCTTCACGCATATGCAGAAATGACTGGACCGAATGGCGTGGCATCGTTCTTATTCGTTTGCGCTTTATTGCTCAACCGCAGCTTTACTGACCGACGCTTAATCATATCGAATCCACCTCGAACGTGCAATCTCTCTCGAGGTACGTGAGCGCATGTTAACGAGAATGCAATCCCTTGGTGCCATATTGCTAAATTGCCGCAGTCATGCGATTCGCAAAATACCTACTTAAAACTATTTTTATCTTTATTTTATTTGGTACCGGCGCTGGAACATCCACACACGTATATAATTAGTGACAATCAAAAAAGAATTTTTGTAAATGGAAAAAAATTTCCAGAACAAATGTTTGTTACCGTATCGATCATTTGTCGGAAATTCACTTTAAAAGTTATCGTACTTAACATATATAACTCGGTACTTTTAAGTTTAAAATCGATTTTCTGAATAAAAACTTCAAGTAAAATTTCAATGTTTGTATTGAAAATTAAATCGTTGAATTACAAAATAACTCTCTTATAAGCCCCCCCCCCCCAAACGCAGGAAATTTCTGCATAAAAAATAAAATCGATTTTTCAATTTGATCAAAATTACATGCTATATATAGTGTTTTTCTATATTCTTCAGACGCAACATTTGAAAGTGAATAACTTCATCGAAACCTTTGCATCAATTAACATGTATAATTGACAAACACTACATATATAGTTCTTGTTATAAAATGAGTTCAAATGCTTACGCATTATATTGTACATAATAAGAAATAAACATTCTGAACTCATGAATTATTCTGCATTGTTAAAATAGTAATTACTTCGTTTTCATGCAAGTGAAATGTATAAAATTGCATATAGCATGCTAAGAAAGTTTGCATGTGATAAACTAATATAATATTCGATTGCATAATCCGTCAAGAAACCCGCTGAAATTTCGCACTTCGAGAAATTCAATGCATTTATTGTTTATATGTATATATATATATATGAACATGCATATTCATATATACAATTTATAAATGAAGAAGTGCAGATGAAAGTTTTCCTCGCGGCCGGAAAGAGAATCGCCGCAAATTGTCCGATTTCATCAGTGAGCGTGGGTGCTCTTTGCTTTATTAGGTGCAAATTATACATTGTAGTTCTTTATATCTTCCTTCGCAAACTTCCGCCAGCTGGTTGAGTCGATTGCAGAAGGTAAGAAAAAAAAAAAGATTGGTACAAGGTGAATTGTATTTACGAGTCAAATTGAATTAGTTTTTAAGCAAATTTTAAAATGATATGAGCACACATGACATTCCTATGAAAACAACGAATAATCAATGCGGCATTATCTATTAATATTATTCCCACCTCGTTTACATAATTTGTAGAACATAAATTGTGGTTTAAATGTAAAAGTTGCTATAATTTAAAAGAATTATATATAAACTTATATAATTAATGGTATAGAAGCAGAATATTGTATGAGTATTCAACCAATAATCGCCGTATTAACTTATTACTGAATAAATATTGCCCACCTTGGAGATATTTAAATAATGAATCAGAGTGCTATACTTATTACTTATTACGCTATTATATATGAGACTTTTAAAATAACAAGCTGCTATAAATCACATTGTCTTACACAATGATTACCTAGCGTTTGTAATTGAAATAAGTAATTCGATATTTAAACGGGTGAAAGAATTATTCATGTAAACCACTTCCTTTATTATTTCAATTTAATGTTTAATTACGACACTTTTGAGATTTAATTATATGATATGAATATTAATAATAATAATAATAATAATAATAATAATAATAATAATAATAATAATAATAATAATAATAATAATGTGTTGTGCAAAAAATGCAATCATTACTGTGGAAGAGAAACCATTATTTATTGATAGTTAAAGTAATTTCTTTAGGTTCATCCTATTATAAAGATGCCAATATGAAAAAATCTCATATGTGCGAAAATGCTACCGGACATTGTGTTTTTGAGAAATCATTCTTAATAAGATATTTCTATCCTACGTGAGGTTTGTAAAATTCATCTGTAATAATTGAAATTTCATATATTTTAATAATGATAAACGTAAATTTCTTATACAATGTCCTCTATACATATAGCGCTTTTGGAGGATTAGTAGGTCATTACAGGAAGAAACGTATCAACAAATCAACATTACTCCATCCAAAAATGCAAGGAAAAAAGTATTCTTGGGTGAATCACGCTACAGCAGACATTATTATTCTCATGGTTGATGCAATTATGTCTATAGTTGATACATCCATACTATTGTTGCTCCGACAATACTTTTTCCTGTGCGATAAGACGAAACGTTGAAAAGTGTACATACAATATAATAGTCCACATAATTATCACTCAGTTAGCGATAAGAGTAGTGTTACGGTTTTTTACTTACAGTTGAATATTATCTAAATCAAGTACTAGAAGGTGTCATTTTTAGTTTTATAAAGCAATCGAGCAATTTGTCGTTAGATATTTTTAATCATACATTGTAAATTTCAAAAATTATCATTCTATGAAACGTCGAAGGTTGCCGTAATTGGCGTCACATCAAACCTACATACCAACATCAAATGCCAATGTAATTAACGATTATTCTTGAATAAATGAGATTGAAAATATACCATACCCAAAGGCATTGTATATAGATGCCGTCTCCGATGAAGTCGGTTTTAAGTCAGTGGATGGCAGGACCTATCTATGCAGTAGACCTCTTGCGTTTGGACGCGCATCGAAAGGGTACGCGCATATGAAAACGGGTTTAAATCTTGCCTCCGAGTGATTATAGGGGTGGCGCTAGATTTCGGATGATTTACATCGCGGCACGCTGAGCGAGGTCGGCATCTAGTTCTAAATCTTTTTTCTTAAATATTGGAGAGGACCTGAGAGGATCCGCCTAGACGCGGCCCGTCCCTCTTGGCAACATTCAAATATTCCACCATTCATAAATTCATCAGTATACGCCGAAATTACCAACGGCTCGAAATCGTTTGGCAGCTTCCCCAAACTTGCCATCACGAGACCTTGCGAAATTTTAACAGCCGCGGGTCTCACCATTTCTTCCAGTAATATATATTATAGTTTTATAACAATAACTTCAATAATTGAATTTATTAATTTATGGATATCATTTTCTAATCTCGTTTTCAACGATTCAGATTCAAAAATGATCCATGTCAAGATTGCTATATTGTATGTCATTTTGCATCAGATAAACTTGAATTTATATTATGTCATGAACTAAAGATAAATTGAATCTATCACAGTGGTCTATTACAATTTTAATCAGATACATGTTTAGTTGGATATATAAACACGGATATTCATCGTCCAGTCTGGACGTCAATTCGTAGATAATTCGACATGCAATGCATTTCCAATGGATGTCCGGTGCTAATTGATTATTCTGAATAGATTCAAATGTCTTCGATTGAATTCAATGTACAGATTTAACTTAGGTATGTTATCATCGTATTCAAATCTTCTTTCAGGTATAAACTAGGATCTAGTCATGCCTCGAGTAGAAATGATTTGAGATACAACTGTTTCTCCCGAGTTACATCATTCATGGGTGTTATATTCTCATCGATACAATGAATTTTACTAAAACCATACATCATTGTACCTAATAATTGATGCCGATGTTATTCCAATTGGTGTTGAAAATTTGGAGTCCTAATCCATCGCTAAAAAATTGAAAATATTACGAAATCCATTAAATTTAAACTACAACTAACGACATAAATAAGTAAATCGAATTTCGACTCTATATCATCGTCGTATTTCCTATCTCTGTTGTCGTCACACCTTGAAAGACAATAGATCGCTGAAACATCATGGAATGTCGATTTTTTCGTCGTTCCTAACCGAGCGACCAGGTGGATCGTTACGCATCGAGAGAGGCCGTCTAATCTGAAATCTGAAATCTGAAATCTGGCGAGGATGCGAGCTCCTACTGATGCTCGTATCTGGACTATTATCGTCTCTTGCCGTTGCAGCGCTTTACCGAGGAGCAGTAAACGCGGATAAAATCGCTCGCGGTTTAGCGCTCGACCTGCAGAGATAACGCTCGCGGGCAATCGCCACCTTCATATCGATAAATCGATTAGTGTCCAATTTGGACCCGTTTCCCGACGCGAGGTCACGATAGGGTGGAATTTATCTTCCGAAATTTTCTCTCTATTCAATGCGAGGAAACTGAGTACAGCGCGATATCGCGAATGAAGCGTAACTTTTGCTTGATATTTAATCGCATTTAACGCTTCAACAATCATCCAAGATTTACCGTACAGTTAACGATTCTACCTGATCTAAAGGTAAATTCTATCATATTTCTCCCTGATAATTCATCGAATTTTCTTATGACCTGATGAAAGGGAAGAAAAAATGTTACAATTCATGAAACATGTAAATCGATTATTATAGAATGAAGCGATTAAATGCCCATGATGAACGCTTCTTATGATGTAAGACTTGAGGTGTTGGTCTAATGGATTTTATTATTACTTAAGTTTATTGTTTACTCCGTTAAAACTGTCCTCTCAGAACTTACTTCAGTTGCAATAAACAACCAAATGTATTATTATCTTATCGATTGAGTACCTCTATACCTAATTTATATATAAATACTTCTGTGAATGATAAACCTTCAATGTTTGACAGAGCACAAAACTGGATAACTGGATTTTCCGATTTTTACGACGTCACCTAAGCGCCTTCAATCGACTCTTGGTACAATCGTCAGTAACAAAAAAGACTGCCTAATAGCACCAGGGCTCGCAGAACATCGCATTGATGTTTCTCTATTTAATTTCTTGGAAAACACTGACCGCAGTACGATTCGCAAGCATTGGCGCATCAATCACCCCACCTGACATGGAAGCTGTAATTTGGCTAACCTCTCTCGGGTCTCAACCCGAGACCCACACTTGCTCCTTTCCACGTTCAGAGCTAGTCAGTGCGATTAGGTCAACTGGCTTTCGAAATTGTTTACGACCTATTGCCCGAAACCTGCATATAATCAAGGTCGACACAGTGTTTCAGGTATCTCTTCGAGCGGCACCGCCTTTCGCAACCTCGATATGAAGAAGAGTTAACTTATGGGGGTATCCTCGCAATTATATCCAGTGTCTTTTTTTACACTCGTTTCTTTCTAAATATTGACCAACTATCGATGTTGAAGGAATTTGATAGTACTTACAGCTGTATTTTATGGAATATACGAAACTTATCGGTTTAAGATGCTTCATGGTGATATCTGCCGATTTGCGTTGACAAATCTGTATTACAAAATTACTTTTATAACAAACCTATCATGATTTTGTCACCAGAAACCTATCGATGTTTTAATCGTTCGTTGAAATGAGAATTTGCCGATCGGTGCGCAAACAAGTCGCGGGCCCTTGTGTGCCTCCGGGAAAGTTTGAAAGTTTGTTAGGCCCAGGAAAGGAAGGCAGGAAAGTCGTGACGTAATAAAACAGCGCCACCCACCGGGTCCGTGCTATCTTGCTGGCATCTCAGCAATGCCTCACTTCACCCCCAAGTGACCTCGGGTATGCACCACTGACGCCGCTCGCAGTTCTCGGCTGCAAACTTGGGTAGAGGGTGCATAATGAACTCGTTAATTAACTATCAGGAAGCTGCATCGAATCTGATAACGAAAGGCCACACGACGACGCGCCTTCTCGGTCGATCACGCCAGGGAAGAGTAGGCTGCAACGTGCGCATTGCGAGTCCAGCGCCCTACTGCGTTTACACAGCCTTTACAGGTGTAAGCGAGCACCACAGGATACTTTTCCTTTGTTCCTTTTTTTTCGGCCAGCGACATATCATTTTTTTCACTCTGCGCTCTCAATTTACATTTTAAACGAATAAATACCCTCTCGATAAGAGCAAACCCGTCGAAGCGACCTTTTGTTCGTTGAGGTCTTATTTATTATGATTATTAACGTTCAGCTTTAATGCTGTAAAGTGGATATTCCCAGCAACCAAAAAGTATTAAAAGTTTAAATATTGAATTAAGAAGGTAGGGAAGTATTCGTTAGCAAATAAACTGAATCAATCGGAAACGCTATCAATCCTTCTGAATCCAAGTTTTACTCTCAGTCTTTTTTCGTTAACTGGGTTCGCTGAAGAGTGAAACCTTTATGATTTTTTATCGCAAAGATTCGCTTTCTGTGACAATAGAAGCAATTCAAAGCGTCTAAGTCTCCTAGCTAATTCTTCACTGTAAGAATACGTAACCAGCAGTGAAAAACTCCATCCAACTTTGGTTCTAATCAAATTATAAAATCCCGATGAATTTATGACCATTAAATTGGTATCACATCCTAAACACTAGTTTAGGAACATTACGAGCAATTGTGTTGGAAGATTGTCTTATTCTAACGCGTAGATAAGCCTCCCCTACTATTGCCGAAATTCACCCTAAACTAACATCATTGATTCGTATTATTAATGTGTCTCAATAACAAAACTTATTATTTGTATAAAATTTCAGGAACTGACGGTACTCCGTACCAAGCTAAACCAAGGAATTATACATTATTAAGGAAGATCCTAATGAAAAGTCAAGGGTAATATGTGTAATCGGCTTCCTAATCGTAATTTATTATTGTACTTTAGTATAATATAGAAATCAATCTATTTACTGATTTGTCAATACAATTGTAATCAGCATGATTTGAAACGTAATTTAATTTTTAAGTTTAATTTGCATAGATTATTAGATCAGCATGACCTGAAATTAACCTCTCTCATCAGAAAAATAAATATTTTTAGAATCCAAATAAAAATATTTTGATCTCCGGTTATATGCTATTTTTTGTTTATAAATATGGTATGTTTCAGTTTTCGGTAATAAATTATAATGTCACTATCATGACCGCTGTGTGCATAGAGAATCGTTAAAGAGCCCAGCGGTAAGATCGGTTATCTCATTTATCAAGCGGCTAATGTTTTTATAATTTTAACGACTATTAGATAAGTATCATATTAATCCGCGGTTAAAAAATTAAAGTTTTCTTAAATAATTAATTTTACACGACTATTACTTTCTTAACTTCTTTCAATTTTCAATTAACTGACGCGAAAAAATGTTATATGTATATATAAAACAAGAAGGAATAAGATCTCACCATGTATATTTTATATTAATGTAGGGGGAGGTTTTGGAAGAGACCGGTAGTGGCTAAATTTCCGAAGATTTTAGGGTCGTGGAAGCCCCGGAGCGAGACAGCGGTCATAATCGGGCCGCAATGCGGAATCGTAGTGCCTAACGAATCAGCATGGGCCGCATTTAAAAGCGCGTTATACCACCTCTGATTGATACGCGTTTAATAATAGAGATCAAGAACGGACGAAACCCTGGCCGAGGAAGTTTATGATCTTGATTTTGGGCACCCATCCAGGGACGTATATCGCGGGTGGCACTTCGGGGTTACGGGCCCTTCGCGTAATAATACGCTTTTATATTTTCGATGCGCTCCCGACGCCGAGACGCCTCTGGCAATCGGACGCCTTCTCTGCTCCTTCCACACCACTCGTTTCTCTACCGGTAGTTCCTTGTTTTTTTTTTTTCTTCCAGCACATCTTCTTACGGCCCTGTTCTATTCGATCGTGATCCTCGCAAACTAGAACCTTATTTGCAATATTAAATTCCATTATTTAAGTTAATTGATGAGCCATCGATCATATTTGGACGTTTTCCAAAAATCGTCGATGACGCGATTAAAACAAAAATCGAAGCTTTCTTTGGCTTAAGATATTATTTAGTTTAGCAATTCTAAATTTTTATTTTAAAAATATTTTATTTTTCGTTAGAAAAAAAAACGACAAAGCATGCTTTCTATAATTTTAAATATTATGGTTATAATAAAATGTCCAGTAAAGTTCGTACACATTTGAATAAGAAATCCATGCACGATTTATTTTCAAACAAACTTTTATTATTTATTAAATTTAACACATATGTTGTTAAATTTGATGTATATATACTTATTAAACGACTACTTTTATTTTTATCGACTTAATATACAATTGTGAAGTAAAACATTTGTTCAATATATGAACAATCCCATTATTGCATTATTTAATTATAATCCTGTAATGTTATAAAATAACAAATATATAACTTCCGCTTATGGTTACGCCTTTATGTATTAAAAGATATTATAATGTTGCAATTAATCTTGCAAATATATTAATACGACCATGTATGCAAAACATTAATGAGCATCCTTTCAAAAGAAAAATGTTCAATAAGTTAAACAGAACTCGGTAGATTTACATAAAACCCACAAATGCACAATAATGAAGTGAAATATAGACTCTGTATATAGAGCATTTAACGAGCACATTTACATGAGAACTCATTAGCAATTGTGCAGTTTCTCCTATTGCTACGGACAAATTCGAGCACAATACTATCTTCATCCTCGGCATGTGATAAACCTTGTCTGATTACTGCTAATTGTATTACAAAACGTCGCTCGCTAGTGTTAATGGCGGCATAGCTGATATTAATATGATTAAGAGGGGAGATAAGGACACCGAACTGGCGCACCTGCTACAATTACAATTTCTGTCTTATTCGCAATAATACCAATAATACCTGCGCAATGCTCCGATCGATGTATTCCGATCACTTCGTAAGCAAGATTGTACATAAATGATATAAGGCAAATTAATTTCTGACATTCCACCGTCTTCAAATTCCAAATTATACATTTCTAATTTGCTCTAATTAATAATCCAGTAATTATTGTTATACTGTCTTAGAGTGATCCAGTTTCATTTTCACGTCATATATTAATATGTATATATATATACATATAACGCTTTCAATCCGTAACATCTCTGATGTGTGCATTCATATTAATATTTCTTATTTAATATAATCGTATATATAGGTAGTATTATTTGTTTACATACTTTCAATAGATATGTTTATATGCTATAATGAGACAATAAATATTAATGGATAGAATTTATTAAATATAGTACTTATGGACATCTCTTTCTATGCTATAAAAATACTCCAATTATAAATTTAAAAAAATAAGAATTAAAAGCGGTAAGTGAATAATAAGGTATACTCTAATTTTTCATCAAATATCGGTACTTTTATCAGCCCGTTCAATCATCTTCTTACTGGGGGGTTATAAAGTAAAACAGTTACCGACCTAACCTCGCAACAAGAAAAGTGTAAATTAAAAATGAATGAAAAGTTTTTTCAAAATTCAGAGTATGGAAGGGATATAATTTTACATAACATGTACAATCTCTAAAAAATACCAGCGAAATTGAACTAGAAGAGTCCAAAATAATTTTGAACAAAATGTTTGATTAATTTGTTATTTATACTTTTCATAGTTCGGTAACTATTCTCCTTTAAAACCTTCCTTTAGAAACTTATGAAGACTTGTAAGTCTTCGAATGGTGTAAAAAAAGTATTCATGAGACGTCAAACCTAAAGTATATTAAAATAGGATTTTTTAGAAAAACGAAGGAAATGAAATAAAAATTCATTACAAAAATTGTCGTTTTAAATAAAATATTGTAAATCAAAATAATTGTGCGTGATTTTTTTGAGTTATGAATTGTTTATACCCAACACAAATGACAATTATGAAACAATTACAATTATAGATCATAGATACTCCAGTTGACACGAAAGTTGTATTGAAAGGACGGCACAAAAATGTGCTGCAAAGAAAAATGAATTATAATTAACATTACATTTATTAAAGAAATTTTTCGACTTCAAAAATTTGAAGTATAACCTTTTTAATAAACTGCCTTGCGCATAAGTGATTCCTGTATTTTATTTTATGGCCAACATAAAAAATGACATTGATGTCTGACCTAGAATCGTTCTCTCCAAGGTTATTATAATCTTTACCTACATTTCTGATCCAGAGGGTCCCCGTTGTAAGGGTTACGAAACAAGAATTTTGCAAATCTCTATCGTAATTGCCGACGCGTTCAGATTTGCATGATATTATGCAAATCACAGACCAATCGCGTAATTTAATTGTGCCTCGATGTTCATTAGATTTCGGAAACCCGCCTTTTCCTGATTTTTATGACAGAAACTCTCCTGAGTCCGTTTCGGTGACTCTTTCATGGGCGTATGGAGGATTAAACATGATATTTATTGTTTATTTTGTATAGAATTAAAATTAAACTTAAAATTACAGCTTTCTGATAGTCAAATTAGTTAGGAATGCATAATAACACAGTAATCATATATATATATATATATATATATATACATATATATGATGCGTATATGTAAAACTAACGTTAATGCTTTGTTATTTGATTATTCCTAATAATTATGTAACAGTTGGAAAAATTGTTAAAAATTGAAAAATTCAAAAAAATTATATGTGATACTAGAAAAATTAGATAGATTTATTTAATGCACTTGCCGTAAATTAAGGCATTGACATGAGGAGGAATTTACTAGAAAAATTACTTAATAAATATATAAATCGAAGAGATTTTAGTGTGTTGTTTCTGGAGGAGCTTAAATTTGTTGCGTAAAAATGGTAACAATAATTGTTTAAAATTACTTTCGGTATTTTCTAAAAAATGATAATTATGGCGTCTATTGTGGATATGTAGTAACTAATATAAAGAAAGGACAGCACAAGTTTGAAATGAAAATGACAATGACAATGATAATGAAGTGAAAATATGTTGAATGATATTGTTAGTAGCTTAGGGACGCAAATTTACCAATAATGACTGATAAAATAGTTATTGTCAACTATTTTATAAAGTTTCTTAAATAATACAAATTGAAAGATTTTAAATTATACATATTGAATAAACAGTAGCAAGTGAAACATGCACATATATATATATATATATATATGCAAAACGTATAGTTCAAGGACCAAATGTGACAATATACCGTTAGTTCCAGGTCTTTTGCATAGTTCAAGGACCGTCCCGGAAATTTTTCGGCAAAAAGTGTATAGTT
>JAPYZR010000118.1:0-89177 GCA_030522945.1 Trichopria nigra | reverse complement strand
GTAACACAATTTTTTGTTTTTATGTAAACATGTTGTTGATCGCGCGCTTCTAAGAAGCACGACTACATTGTAAATATTCGGACGAGACTGGGGCATAATCTATAGTTCAAACTCTCACAGGACATCAGCAATCTTCCAAACGATTCTAAAATGATGGCACTATTGAAACACGAAATATAAATTAATTGTTTATTCCGAATATTTTTGACAAATTTGAATATTTATAAGCAAGGTTGGGTTACGGTAATAACAAAATTGTATTGTAATAATTGTAGCTAACTTAACTTACAATTAACAAAAAAAGTTTATTAAAAGTGAACCGATCAAAATAAAATTAAAGTAAAAAGATAAAAGTTACAAGATATGAGGATTAAAATTAAAAAAAAGTTAATAAGTTTATTAAAAGTTATGAGATTAAAACATTTTAATGATAAAGATAAAAGTTAAAAGATACAAGATTAAACTCAAAAGTTACAATGACTTAAAGATAGTGACTTATTAATATTTACTTTTACTACTTAATACTAATATATTTACATAAAAGTAATAAATAAGTCCAACTGAAGTTGTTGAAATATAAAATTTATAGAATTTAAAGGTTATAGTTAAAAGTTAAAAGACTTTAAAAATATCTTAGTTGAGTTGAAATTATTTACATATTTGAATTTTTAATTTAACTTTTGTTTTTTCAACTAACCACTACACAACGCTGAAATTTTCGAATATATTCAATAAATAAATAAATAAATAAATAAATATATATTTATAATGCATAATATATAAATTAAATACAAGAAAATAAAAACACACAAGTATTAAATTTACGAACAAAAAAAAAAAGAAATATAAAGATTTTTAAAATTGGCGATTGATGAAAATGAAAATGGATAATTTTAAAGAGAAATATACAAATATATACGTGTAAAAACTGATATAAAAAGTTATCAAGTCGTGAAAAGGTAACAAAGACAAAAAATACCAAAAATTAGGAAAAAATCGCAAAAATGTATTGTTGGAGCAATCTAACTATTTGTCAACTATACTTTTTATCCTGTACTGTGTAGCGACACATACAGAAACTCACGAAAATTCACCAACTTGATTAAAACGTCATATTGAAATAGTGAAACTTTGAAAAATATAGAGATTGACGTTCACACGAATTCGAAAGTAGATGATAAAATATCAAAGAAATCAAAGAAAATTTTAAAATACAATATATGATTGATTTTATTTTGTTTTCAATCGACTCGAACGCAAAATAATTTTCTCACAGTAAAAAAAACGTTGGATCGTCAGATGTCAGATTATCATATAAAACACGTCGTAGAGCATGACGTATTTTTTTACGGCTATCCCTTACACGTCGCATCGACTCTCGTCAAAGCTTCTATTGTTTCGTAGCGCCGGATTAGACCGCCGAACCTATCATCTTATTCGCTTCCTTCTTTTTTAGAAATCATTTTTTTTCTTCTTTTTTTTTTTTATCTTTATAGAAGATATGCGAGTCATATGTGGTATTTAGCAAATTCCAGCAATCTTGCAATATTTTATTTTTCATTACGATTTAAATCTGATGATTGACGATACGATCATGCAATTAAACGAACAATAAAAAACAAAACTCTTTAAAATTTTACCAATTCTTATCACATTAAATTAAAAAATTCATCGAGATCCTGCAAAGTCGTGAAATTAGGAACTTTTTTGAAGGTAATGTTCGCGCATGATTCTATATATCATCCAAGTGATTCCTTCATATCATGTACTGTCTGTTTATTCAATTTTCATTATTATATTAATTTTTTTCGAATAAACGTATGGTTTTGTTTCACTCAGAACTAAACAATTTTTAGTACATGTCGAATAATCACAAACACTAACGAATATTGCAAATGTAAATAAATATTCTTAAATATTGTTGAACAACGACGGTCATTGACGAACACCAACGCATATTGGCGAATATTGTCGAATATTGATAAACATTGTCGAAGGCCGGAAAACACAAATTTTCAAACCATTTTCTCACATGTGAAACAAACATCTATTTCTCACATGTAACAAAATATATAACGAAAGATCCATGACGGTCATCGATCTGCAATTACTAACAACGAACAAGCAATATTGAAAATGTTTATTCGAATATTGACGAATATTAATGAATATTGACAAATATTGATGTATGTTGACGCATATTTTTAAATATTGCTGAATTTTAGCAAACACTGACGAATGTTGATGAATCTCGACGAATATTGGCGAATATTAACGAATACTAACGGTTGTTGATGAATATTGTCGACTGTTGAAGAACATTATAGAATGTATCCCAGTATTGACATATATTGACAACGATGACGAATATTAACATTTACGGATATTTAAGAACTCTAACGAATATTGTCGAATATTGGATAAATATCGTCGAATGTAGAAGAATATTATAGAACATATCATAATATTGATGAATATTGACAAGCGCTGACGAATATTTAAGAACGCTAACGAATATTGTCGAATATTGGATAAATATTGTCGAATGTTGAAGAACATTATAGAACATAATATGACAACATTTATTAGAATATTGATGAATATCGAGTAACCTTAAGGAATATCGACGAACATTGCCGAATTTTGTCGAAGACTCAAGAATATTAACGAATATTGAATAAATATTGACAAACGATTACGAATATTAACGAATATTTACAAACATTTCCGAATATTTAAGAACGTTAACGAATATTATCGAATATTGGATAAATATCGTCGAATGTAGAAGAATATTATAGAACATATCATAATACTGATGAATATTGACAAACGCTGACGAATATTTATGAACGCTAACGAATATTGAATAAATATTGACAAATGATTACGAATATTAACGAATATTTACAAACATTTCCGAATATTTAAGAACGTTAATGAATATTGTCAAATATATATTGACGAACATTGTCGAATATCGACGAACGTTCATAGACGGAGATGAAAATACACGTGACGTTACGCTCGAATAATTCAAGAATCAAAAAGAATATTCCAATTGCTTTAATATTCATCTCTCGACAACGACAAAAAACGGGTATTTTCGACCATTTTGAATACATCGGAGACGTCCGAGTTTGCTGATGATGTCGAATCCTCTGCGAGCTATCTTCACTTTAAAAAGCGAATAACGCTCACGTTTTTTTCCAATTTCCCTCGTTTTTACGCCGAATCCCTTTTTGCGCGTTTTTGAGTGTCTCTTGGCATAGCCTGCGCTATTCGTCGCTGCGAGAAAAAAAAGAAAAACGTCAAAGAGGTTTTTCCGCGAGGCAAAAGTTGAACGCGACATTCATTCGTGTGTTCTCTCCGCATCGGTCGTTCCTTTCATTGTCAGCGCGTTATATTCGCGCGAGAAGTTCAAAGGCAAAAGAGGAACTCGGATGGCGAGCTGCCCAGCGTGGCTTCTATTGTGCTGCAACTCCCACCCCCTCCGACACACACGCACCCACATACATACACTACACCCTCCTACACCCCTTCTCTCTCTCTCCCTCTTTACGAAAATCCGACGTGTCTCGAATCTCGCTTAATTAAAAGACTGGCGTTCGAACCGGCCCCAACTTGGCGAACGAGAGAATGAACCGAACACCGACAGTGAAGAGCGCGCGGACCTTCATGTTCCCACTGTTCCCGGTTTATATTATATATGTGTTTCTGTGTTTGTGCTACTTGTGTGTATGTGTATGAGCACCTGCGTGAACGTGTGCGTGTAAATACGCATGCCGCTCTTCGCTATATACACGTTCGAGGCACGTGGCGCGCCACGTGTCGCTAAGACTCCTAAAAGCGTAAGAGGATATCCGACCAATCCGACCAACCGTTCCTTCTATCGACCTTTCGACCTGATGCAGAAATCGCGATTTCATGTGCTCAGGTGCTCTCGGTCTTATATACTTGCCACTCGACGTTTCCTCCTCGAGCGTGATGTTCTGCCCCGAAATGCGAAATTCGTCAATAATCGTCGTGCCAAGAGGAGTAGAGTTATTGACGATCGTGGTAAAAAAAATCCTGACGGAAGGGCGATATCCCTTGTCGCAGACGATTCCCGTACGAATCAAGATCCGTGAAAAAATCCATTCGTGAATTTTTGCAAATTTGACCTTCAAATGACCGCCACGTGGATATTCCGACAGGAACTTGGATATTCCTGACTTTGAGAGTTCAAAGTCATGGGGGTAGAGGGGATCCCACGTATCCGGACGACATTGGCTTGACCTTCAAGTGACCTTGAAGATGGAAGACAAGGTCATCACTGTCATCGGAATAAGGCCCCGAAAAACAAACGAACGACTCTTATTGTAGGAAATTGTCATCTCTATCGTGTTTTTCCAACTAGATATAATAGCGTATATGGTTATTGGATCAACTAACCGTGTATACTTTCGTACGTATTGAACGCTGCAAAACCATAAGCTTCGAAGGGGGGAAAAAACGTCCAGGCCTTCTCGATTGGATTACGCGACTGCCATTTTTTTTTTACATTCCCATTAACAAGACTACCTTCTGTAAGAGCGAGATTCCATGCGGCTCTTGGACTCAGCGGTGCAGTTCTGTCGAGATTTTAATGTGCATGATTACTATGCGCGGAGAGTGCAGATACCAGCGAGTATGTATGGTCGTGCCGCGAAAGCGAACGAATTTTTTGACCGTTCATCGGAGAGATTACGTTCGAGTTTCAGCGAGAAATCGTTCGGTTTATTTCGATAATTCGATAAAGGTGACAATTAAACGTTAGTCTTATTTTGACGTTATTCAATGACGATATCTGTCGGCAATAAATGGAAACTCTATATCCTTACATTTTCAGATCTTTAGTGGCATATTATTTTTTGTACATTCGTTTTATACTTTCAACGTTTTTTTTTTTTTTTTTTAACAAATAGTTGAAAGAATGATGCGGCAAAATCGAATAGAAAGGCTGCGCAGTTAGTTGTTAAAAAAAAATGTAAAGAAAAAAAATTCTAAAGAGGACCGTCAACATTGCCGACACTTCCTAATTCGTCTCATAAAAGAAAAGTACAAGTAGACCATTCACCCACGATTTAATTCTGTCAAGTGGTTACAACTATTCGACGGCATGGAAATTATCGTAAATAGAATTGCTTTTAAATATTTGGGTTGAATTTAATAATAAAAAAAAAAGAAGAAGCCCGAGAAAAATAAACGAAGGAAAATACCAAATATCGAAAAACATAAGGGAACTCCTTCCGCCTCGTTCCTGAAGTACCTGAAGACGTCGGGGATAATAAGATTTCGTTTTTATTGCTACACTCGTTTCTCCAAACGAGTGAAATTCGTCACTCCACTTGAAACGATCCACCGTGGTTGCAGTATAGGCGATAAAAAGGGTCGTTTCACGCTAAGAAGGCGTGAAATTTTTACCAAGAGTCTTAAAAGTCGGAATAAGAAGACCGGTCGTTTTTGATGCCATAAAAGGCAGTCGTTCTTGTGGCGCGACCGTACTCGACGACATATAACCTGATAGAGGGCACCGGGCGCCGTCGGCTTCGAAGTATATAGTGGCGCTTTTCTCGATTATTATTGTGCCATGTATATAGGGAATCCCCGTTACGGGAATATCCCTGACGAGTGCGTCCCCCTTCCGTACCCACCGGTATAAAACTCGAAATTTACGGGGGTACACGCTATTGTGTACGTGAACTGTAGTGTAATAAGATGTGACTTATTGAACCCCTGCACTCTGTCGCGACTACTGGCGAAAATCGAAATGTACAAATGTCCAAATTCACATTTAAATGGCGCTTATGTTATACGTTCTCACTTAATTCCGCGTGTAAAGCGAGTAGACTTATATTAAGACTATTTCACGATAATTGATTAGAATTGATCATAATTGGTAAGAATTAACAATTATTGTCAATTATGGTCAATTATTATCAATTATGGTGAATTGTTATCAATTATTATCATTTAGTATGAATTGTTGTCAATTATTGTCCAGTATTGTCAATTTTTTATCGATTTATTATAAATTTATTATCAATTGTTGTCAATTATTGTCCATTATTGTCAATTTATTATCAATTTATTATCAATTGTTGTCCATTATTATCAACTGTTATCTATTATACTGTCAATTGCTGTCATTCGTGGTCAATTAGTGTCAATGATTGCTAATATTTATTAAAATTGGTGTCAATTATCAACGACTTTTTTCAATTATTGTCAATTATCGTCAATTATTATCAACTGTTATCAATTATACTGTCAATTGTTGCCAATTATGGTCAATTATTTTCAACTATCGTCAATTATCATCAATTATTATCAATTGTCTATTATTGTCTATTATTGATGCTGCAAATTATTGTAAATTATTGTCAATTTATTATCAATTTCGTATCAGTTGTTGGCAATTGTAATTAATTATTGTCAATTACAATCTACTTTTCCTTAATTACCGTTCAATTACCGTCAGTTATTGTCAGTTGTTGTTAGTTACTATCAATTATTGCTAATTTATTATCAATTGTTGTCAAATATAGTTAATGCTTGTCAATTGTTGATAATTACTATCAGCTATTGTTAATAACATTTATCGATTATACTGTCAATTGTTGCCAATTGCAGTCAATTAATATTAATTATTATCAATTATTGTCAATTAATGTCAGTTGTTATATTAATTGTTATCAATTGCTGTGAATTATTTTCAATTATTATCAATTATTGTAAATTATTTAAATTGCTTTTAAATGTTGTCAATTATGGTCAATTATTGTCAATTGTCATCAATTATTATCAATTCTTATATAATATTGTCTATTATTGACCGTTGCTGTAAATTATTGTACATTATTGTGAATTTATTATCAATTTCGTATCAGTTGTTGGCAATTGTAAATAGTTATTGTCAATTACAATCTGCTTTTCTTTAATTACCGTCCAATTACCGTCAGTTGTTGTCAGTTGCTGTCAATTATGCTAATTTATTATCGATTGTTGTCAAATGTAGTTAATTATTGTCAATTTTTGTTAATTATTACCAATTATTGTTAATAACATTTATCGATTATACTGTCAATTGTTGGCAATTGTAGTCAATTAATATCAATTATTATCAATTCTTGTCTAATATTGTCTATTATTGACCGTTGCTGTAAATTATTGTACATTATTGTGAATTTATTATCAATTTCGTATCAGTTGTTGGCAATTGTAATTAATTATTGTCAATTACAATCTACTTGTCCTTGATTACCGTCCAATTACCGTCAGTTGTTGTTAGTTGCTGTCAATTATGCTAATTTATTATCGATTGTTGTCAAATATAGTTAATTATTGTCAATTATTGTTAATTATTATCAATTATTGTTAATAACATTTATCGATTATACTGTCAATTGTTGGCAATTGTAGTCAATTAATATCAATTATTATCAATTGTTGTCAATTAATGTCAGTTGTTATGAATTGTTATCAATTATTGTGAATTATTTAAATTGCTTTTAATTTTTGTCAATTATGGTCAATTATTGTCAATTGTCATCAATTATTATCAATTGTTGTCTATTATTTTCTATTATTGGCCGTTGCTGTAAATTATTATACATTATTGTCAATTTATTATCAATTTCATATCAATTGTTGTCATTTATAATTAATTATTGTCAAATACAATTAATTATTATCAATTACAATCTACTTTTCCTTAATTACCGTCCAATTACCGTCAGTTGTTGTTACTTGTTGTTAGTTACTGTCAATTATTGCTAATTTATTGCCAATAATTGTTGTCAATCATAGTTAATTATTGTCAATTAATGTCAGTTGCTATTAATTTGTTATCAATTGCTGTGAATTATTTTCAATTATTATCAATTATTGTGAATTGTTTAAATTGCTTTTAATTGTTGTCAATTGTTGCCGTTATACATGACAATTGTCGCCAAACTTACACGTCAACTTTATTATAGACAAAATCAGAACTGCGTTTCAATTACAAATAAATACGAATATGGCTAAAATAGGATTTAATATGAATAAATAATAAAATAAATTGATAAATGAAGGAGTCTGGATGATTTGAACTGGATTCGGACTAAATTAATGTTAGTCGGAAAATTATGTTTAAGGCTCGGCTATACTGTACTATATATGTGCTCAATTTCTGCACAATTGGGCATGCTCCAACATAATTTATTCCCGTCGGTCGAGGACGTCAAACGTCGTTACATCGATGTCGCTATTTGCACGTATTATATACGTTTATTGGGGCACGTTGTCAGCACGCAAAGGCGAAATCACGAGAGCAGAAGTAACATAATTTTCGAGCTGTCGATGCGGCATTAAATGGAGGCCCAAAAATTGATAAAATATTGTCGCCCAGGAGGAGGAACAGGGACGGATTACGAAAATACAAAGGGGACAGTGGTACAAAAAGGTGGAAGCACATGTAGGCGCTTGTATAATACGGCAATATATATAAGTCCATTTTGAGGAGCACGCGTTCTTCGGGGGCCCTTTTTCATCGACCGGTGTGTCGAAAAACCGAATAATGGATTTTCACGGTGGAGAAAAGATCGGTTTTCCTTTAGTGGTTCCCTGAGGAGGGAGGCGTTTACGACGTCCGCCCCATTGTAAACGGTGCAGTCGCGCGTGTTTCTGGACTCGGTCAGTATTGTCGAACGTGTTCTACTATATATATCTATATCTATATCTATATCTATATATATATATATATATATATATATATATATATATATGGACAATGTCCGCAATATCCGTCACCGCAGACGGTGGTCGGTGTTTCGAAACGGCCAACAATTGCCGAAAGCAGAACACCCACTGGACTTTTTCTATTCTGCACTTTTTATTGCCTCTCTCTCTCTATTCATCTCTGTCTTATATATTTGTTTTCTCTCTCTCTTCTTTTTTGTATCGGACATTTGTTCACGGAACTTGAATGTATAGCACTTATCAGATAAAGAAATGACGTTTTAATATATATATGTATAAAGGTGCAACTTTGAGCCATGGTGAGCCATTGTGAAGATTTTTCGAATTCGTTTTAAAACTGCCCTACATTTTTCCGCGTTTATTATATATTTAAGGTATGTTTTTATTTTTTATGTTTTTAACCTGTAAAAATTGTTTACATATATATACCTTTATTTTTTTTGAAACGAGAAGTATACGCTTAAAAAACGATAAAAAGCTAGTACAATATTTGTACATATCACACACACACATATATATATATATAATAACAATGTATAAAAAGAGTAATTTCTACCAGGATTTATGCCACGAGGATTAATCAATTTTAATAAATTCCAATTTCAAAAGTCACGTCATTATATTTTTATCTTTCCGTTGCAAATATTTGTCTTTTTTACTCTATTTAAAATTTTTTTTTATTGTTATTCGAAATCTATTTTCAATAGTCAACAATATGTTATATAAGATTAGAATTTTCCCAAATGACATTTAAACTAGATTTAATTCGAAATGTCCCTGAATTATCGTTACATTTAATTGTCATGTACTATTTTTGTTATTATTTTTGTACTTCTTTAATAATTTATTTTCCATTAGTATTGTCGTTAAACGAATTGTGTTTTACAGCATATTTTTATACGACTTTTCAACCATTATTTTCTTTCACTTAATTGTTCATACCCAAAATAAATTCGATAGTTTAAACAATTTCTCTTAATTTCCGATTTTTTTCCAGAAGAAGAAACCCTTTTGTGAATATGTTCAATAAAGAACTACCGATATTTTTTAATCGTATAAAGAATTTTTAATGAAGTTAAGAAAAGACATGAAGTAAACAATGTTGGGTATAAAATATTTGATTTTTATTAATTATAGTATTTTATTTTTGTAATATTGATTTAATATTATTAATACATCACTTAATGCATTTATTGTTTCCATTAAAAATACTTACATGACCTCCTTTACACATGCAACTTCATATACTTATATATTTAATTCATTATAATTCTAATATATTATAAGAATACTAACATTTTCAACATTTTTATACATTCTTACTATATCTCTCTCTTTTACTTTTGGTACTTTCATCGTCCATTCATCCCCTTCCGATCATTCAGTAATAAATAATTTTTCTAAAATTTTGGTTGCAAACATTTTTTATTATTTTTATGGATTAATATATTTTGATGGACATTTTTTTAACCTATACTTCTTAAAATTTTGTCAATTATATCTTTCCATCCTTTTACTTTATTTTCCATTTAACGAGGTTCAATTGCTTTCAATTTTTAAACTGTTTCCAAAATAAATTGCGCAATCTATATTTATGTTAGTTATTTGGCATTTCGACGAATTCCTGAAATATTTTGCAGTCTCATTTATGGTTTTTTTAATCAAAAAAAAATTTTTTTTTGTGCTCTATGTTAAAAGTAATGGAATCCAGAAAAAATGGCCGTAAACTGGTATGATTTTCTATACTATAGTATAGGTAGTATAGAAATAGTAAAAAGTAGTTGAATTTTTTTTGTAGTTTTTAAGAATTTGTTGCAGTTTTTAACAATTTCTTGTAGTTGCTAACAATTCGTTATAATTTTTAAACTTTTTTTTTGTAATTTATATATTTTTTTGTAGTTTTTAAAATTATTTTGTAGTTGAAATATAATTTTTTTTTTTAATTTCTATAGTTGAACACATTTGTGAAATTAAACATTTTTTTTTCGTTTTGTTTAATTTATGTAAATGTTTAAACACTCAAAATGGGTACTAAAACTGACCAAATGAATTAACTCATTTTCGTCATCATTTTTCATTTCCTCGATTTTGTTTTTTTTTTCAAATTTCCAGATTTTTTATAAAGTTTCCTTCATTTTTGAATTATTTATGATTTAATTATGAATCTAATATATCGATTCAGCGTATTAGATCATCGAAGGTATATATAAAATAAGTACAAAATTACTAAAAAGAAAAAAAAAAATCAAATCAAAAAGATTTTCAACTGTAAGTTAATAAATAACATTTCATTCATTTTTCCGAATTGATATTAAAAATCGACAGATTTTAAAATCTACGATAATCAAGAACGAAAAGGATCAAAAACATATTTTGATTTCGAATATTATTAAATAAACGTATTTGAGAATCAAGGAAATACATACAGAAAATATTTTCACACGATTTTCCAGATTCGAAATTCTTTTGAATACATCACCAATTGACACTTTATATTATTACGTAATAGGAAAATCTGAAAAACGGTTTTTTTTAACGCCGATCCTATTATCTCCAATTAACGTGCGCCTCATTCAAGACGAGATCTCAGTTTATACGTTCAAATTACTTTATTGTCTTATGATTTTTCCCTCCTCACCAACGGCATTCTAAATAACCCTACGATTTAATTGTTTTACATCATTTCTCTCCTACAGGCGCTTGTAAAATAGCTTTTTATTATTTATAAATCTCTACAGGATATTAAAGGTGCTAGACGAATTTCGTAGAAAATTGGTAAAACGTTATTGGATGTGGAATCGGCGCTTGTCCGGGGTATAAGCTTCCGACACTTTTCAGCGTGTAAAAATTATTGCTCCAAAAGTTACATTTTTAAAAACGTAAAAAACGTGGACACTCAAATTAAGTTTTACAGTTTTAGGTATATCTGTATAATTTTTTTTTTAATTTACGACGAAATGTAGTTCGTCGTCATTACGAAATTCGTAATTTCGATGAGAAATGTCGAAAAAAAGACAAATAGACTATATTAAGCATTGGAAGAATTAAAATTTTGTCATTTATAAAATATAGTATAAAATATTAATTTCAAAATGTACGAACAAAAATGTCTACTGTAAAAAAAATAAGGAAAATATTAATGAAATTGAAAAAAATGAAGAAAAGGTAAAATAATTTTAAAAAGTGTCATCGGTTAATCAAAAAATTGTTGATTTTTCGACAAAAATATAAATGCTCGTGGAATAATATCCCGACAAACACAAAAAGTAAAAGTTATATAAATTATTACTTGTTACATAAATGTTATTTACATAGTTGATACATAAAAGTGAAATACAGAAATGTGCGATATAAAAAAAAAAAACAAAAACATTTGTACATGACAAAAATAATTTATTACCCCAAAGGGAAATGTTTAATGAACGATTAATATTATTTAATATTAAATATTAATGTTAATATTGTTCAATATTATTCTATAAAAGAAAAGCCCAAAATAAATAAATATGAATTCAAAATATTTCTCAACTTTTGATAACATCGTTCATATCATACCGATGCACAAACATCCGACTTTCTCTCCATTTTGGGACTGCATTTTGCGAATGAACATTGGCCATGTCTTGGGACTTACACTTCTGATAATATGTATCATTGTTATAGTCGATTTCTCCCATTTTTGTTTAACTATTATAATTCGCGTTTTCTATATCGACCGAATAACCATTCATTCTTGTGATGATTAAAATTCGGAAAAAGTAATGTTACTTCACTTTTACAAGAACGATATTTCACTCAATAGAATTTCACTCAATAGAATTTCACTCTAGAAAGAATGAAAAATTCATTTTTTTCTTAACCTACTCAAGATTGTATAAGCATAAATTCAATCACATTGCAAAAACGAAAAAAAAAAAAAAAAAAACATTACACAATATTAGGATCAACTCTGCAACCAACACCATAAATTTAATTTTAGGGACATGGTCCAAAACTGATAAAAATAATTGTTTTCTAAATTTCATTGCACAATACTAACAGTAAAATATGTAATTGTCATTTTATTTTTATGAGGAAATCCAAGGAACCTTCAACTTTCATCAGTCTCCAAAAAATTGTCTCATCATCGATCTAGTATCGATCTTCTACTGCATTTTCGATTAATATATCAATACTTCAATTAATAAAATTGTCACGCTTGCAGCCAAAGTTCATTGTACATTCTCCGTTACTGCAATCGAGTATGTAAATATTCTCTTGTCACTTTATTGCGTTTTCCTTTTCTCAATGCTGCCATTAACGCAGATATCAAATCGTAAAATTACGCCGTAAAGTTTTTACGAGTATTTAACTTCTTGATTGCTCTTAATAATAGACAAGGGATGACGGAGAATTTCGATAATCCGTAATAATGCAATTTTTTCTTTTTTTTTTATAAATAAAAATATTAATACTACAGACACACTTACTTATAGAAAATTGAGCGGAAGAGTTCGAAATGACAAACATCCGAGCGGAAGGCGGTATCCGGGCACGTTCTTCTGCGGTTCGATACTTTTTATCCAGTGACCAAGGATCCTTTTCATACAATTTCCTTCAGGATCACAGGAAGGCCAGCTTAAGATCATCTTAGATATTAGTCAAGGTCAAAAGTCGACGAAAAATCTTAATTGAGGTATTTTTAAATAACCGATATCGATAATGTAGACAACTATGAAATAATTACAAATTAATTCGACAGCACAAAGAACTGAAATATGAAATACATTATTCGACATCATGTAAGACATCAATTTGCTTTACAGTTTAATACCCTAGGTCTAATTAATACAAACCAACGAATTGGGTACGTGAGCTCTTGTAGCCCCTCAATATTATTTACTGTTGATCCATATTTTACTTCATATTTATTTCAGATCAGCTTATTAAAAATTAATAAAACAGCATATTAAGTGAGCTATAAATGTTTCGAATAATTTTAGTGTTAATCGTGGGAATGAATATGCGCCTTTCATTTTCTGCTAAAAACTCCTCAAGTTCGCTGAGAAATCGCCAAGTGCTCGTCGAAGAAATTTTAACGATATAATTTTCAAGTTTTCCATCAATTTTCTCGTATATAGTCTGTATGCATTTCCCTAGAACTTTTATGACTTTTATTTATCTGTGATATTTGACAGAATTAAAAATGACACTTGTTTTTCAAGATTGTTTTTTATTAAACTAAATTCATGTCAATGGATATAATCACAAATACGAATCTACACGTGAAACGAATTGATTGTAAAATATTTATGTAAGTTTTGTGAAACGTTAAAAATGTTATCGCAGAAACAATCTTGTACGATCCATTTTCGAAGACAGCGTTTTTCATATTTTGGTATTTTTTAACTCTTTCTTATTTATATAGGCACACTTCGATATTGATTATTTCTTTTTTATGTATTATACAAACTTTCCTTTACATTCCATTGCATTTTTGATTATAGATATCTCTGCGTACCCGCTAACCGGAAATGAATTTTGAATCTATTTGTGTATCTAACGTCATAGTTCATCCCCACCAAAATATCAATCAACAACCCAATCCTAGGTCTAGAATTCTCGTTCTGTAAATGCAGTAAAAGAACCGTCATATTTTCCCTGGATATTTCAGATCGCTGGTCGAATGTTGCATCAAACCAAATATGTCCAGATTACCGCACAAACACGTTAAGTAACAGATTTCTCCTGTTCAGCATGGAACATGAAATCCTCTTGGTGACATAAACTTCAAAGTAATAACGTCACAATGGAAGAACGTATCGATAAACAAGAGGAACGATCGAATCGCCCGGGTTTTTCAAAAGGTTTATTTTTTTTTAACATCGCTGCAGGAAGTTGCAATAAAACGTTTTTAAACATTACGTATTGTTTAGCCATTGTTCCGTCAACAGTAATACGATGTATTCACCTATTGTTCAGGAGCCGAGGTAGGTAAAAATCCCCTGGATAATTGAAGGACAATCGGTTCTTCGGGTTTCCCCGTCTAATGGAAAGCCACCTAGACCGATGATCCTGGTTCAAAACCATACCGACATCTTCCTCTGGAAATTGCATAATTTTCAGGTAACGCATTCGCGCCAGCCGCTGGGAGGGTAGGTCTAAGATGCGAAACGAGTAAATGTCGAATTTACATAAGGTCGTTCGCGTTTAGAAATGAGCTGGACATCCGTTACGCAACTTCGTCGTCCTCCTGTTTCTCCCCCCGTACAATTGTTCCGCGTTCTACTAGTTACGGGGAAGGCGGAAACGGCGGTGTAATGCTCACGGATGCGTTTCGCGATTTCTTCGTGTTCGCATCGTTTTCTTTGAAGTCCCTCAAAACCCACCTCTTTTTTGCCGTTCGACGATACGCGTGCGTCGCGCGAACCTCACGCACGACACCCACACACCGTCGGACCCATTGGTTCGCCCGGGTGGGCAGGAACAGCCCGTGAAGGTGGAGTTAGTACCGTCTACTAGGCTCGGAGGGGTACTAGGGGGCTGGCCGATACGCCCCACTGTAGTTCCTCTGTTCCGTTTTGCGCCGCTGCTGGCGCTGAGCTCTGCCAACGCCGATACCCGTTCTTTCGTTCCCTCACTCCGCTTCGTGGTTCCAAACGAGTCTGTACCGTGTAGCGCGTCGGTCCACGATACTGAGAGACACATGCGCTCTGCTCAGACGGAGTTCGACCGCGCAGAATCCAAACCCGCGACGACGTCCGCGATTTCGCTGATCGACTGGTCCATTACGTTTCTTCGAAAGTGCAGTGAATCCGTGACGATAAGAACTGATACCCGAGAGTGCAGTTGGCAAATGCAACTGAGAACCTCGTACGGCCCAAGTATGCATGGAATATGACGTTTCCCGTGGAAAAGAGCGAAGCACATAGCTGGTTCGTAGGCGCCAGAACCAGAATCCAGTCCTCTTAGATTAATGCCCGAGACCTCACTGGAATCGAGCTTCGCAGCAGGCGGCTTCCACCCTGTCCTGTCATGCGAGTGTGCTCCGGGAGTCGTTTCTCAACCGGAGTTAGTATCCTGTCAGGTGATACAACCGAAAGTCCGGACAGCGCTTAGATTTTCATCAGTGCTCCACCGAAACCGTGTACGAGTAGAGCGTCCAAAGATCTCGGCTTGTAAAAATTCTCCGTTCGTCAGGACCCTATTGTGCGAAACGAGTTGTGCGTGAAGTAAGATTTTCGTGAAGTGCGTTACACCATTGTTGGAATAGTAAACCGAATCGGACCTTGGGTCGTACTGCCCGTTCAGGCAGAGTACCGTAAGTTACAATGATAAAAGGACCGTAGGTCAGTTGCCTCGAAGCTTGGGAAGATACAGTGGAAAAGGAAGAAAAAAGCCGCCGACATCTCAACGTTGTCGGCGTCCAGGTCTCCCGGTCCTACCCTTGCTGTTTCGACCTCATCGTCGTCTTGCAATCTCGGCGGGAATTATCCCGCGACAGCAGCCACCCTGATGGGAGTTTATGAGGAACGCGCTCCTCCTACCACCGGCATGCATTGGGTGAGTAAAGTCTTTCAGTCCTGATTCTGCGACCACCATCAACTATCGTCTAGCTCTTTCTATCCGCCTATACCTAATACTATCCCAACGGTCATTTCTCAAGGAAGACTACTGCACTTGGCTGTTAGTACAGTGAAGGGCTTGGACTTTTGTCTAATGACTCGAATGAAGTCTTTATTGACGATTGATTCAATTCCCAACACAGAGTTCGATGGGGCCAATTATTTGAGTCATTCTCGTCACTTTCGTCTTATCATAACAATCGTCGGAACAAATTCCAGCTGTTTCATCAGATTTCAGAAGATCAGCTTCAAATCCTCTCGTATGTCAAATGTTTTTTTCGTCAACTTTGGATAAACTTTATCGTCCGTGACATGATTTTACTTTTAATTTCTTGGCGTCCTCCGCTTTCCGTCATTCCGTCACTCATCCATCATCTCCGTCAACAAACCGGATCTCTCTATCCGCGGTGATGACTAATCGCGCAGGGTCATGGCGTGACTCCTCCTTATCCAATTCGACAATATTGTATCAGGCGTCAATTCGGCGTCGATTTGTCTCGGAAATAGGAATAACGAACGCCTTGAACTTTCCTAAAGTCAGTCGGTGCTAGCGCGATTATTTCGAGTTCGGGGCGAAGAGATAAGGGCGTCTCACCGTAGCGTGTCTGGGCACGATAGTACCGCGTCGCGGAGCGTAATTTATTAGCGCTGCGACGAAGATATTCCCGCTTCCCCGAACAACGCCAATTATCGCGATTCGGCATTTTTGCCAAACTATTTATTAATTAGCGTTTTCGCTGACCTACCGTAGAGAACGGCGAGTTGCGGCGCGAGTGCGCTAATTGACCGTCTCGACTCGCGATTATGCACGAGTTCACGTCTTATCTCTCGCAGGGTTGTGCGTGACGTTTGATCGATCAAAACAAACGCTTTATCGAGTCAGTCGTCCAAATAATCGCCGGCTGGACACATATAGGAATCGAGTCCGGCCAAAAGCATCAGCGGTGGCCGACGGTATAGGGTCAGAACGGGAGTCGATGCCGATGTCGGACTATAGGAGTCTCGGACAATCGCTAATCACTCGGGGTCGGGTCACGTTTCTTCATTACCAAGTACTCGGCACGAATGAGCCTCCAGTTGAGGTTCGTCACGCCATATTGCGCGTTATTTCAATTATTTTCTATCGCTCGACGCTATTTTCCAAACGGAGGCTATGAAAAATGGCATCAGAGATAAAAGAGATGATTTGTATGCGCTGATACTCGGCGATTGTAATCAGTTTTCCTTCGGAGAGAATTTATTTGCACGTTGCTGCTGCAAATGATATTTCAATTAAAATCTTGCCGATGCAGACCCGACGTGCGGACTTTGACAAGAGGCAACATGACTCGGTTACATCTCGATTCAGGCGATTGCGTTTCGACATTGAACTGTCATTTTGGGTCAAATAAATTATTTCTCTTATATGCATTGTTTACATTTTGTTTTGTGGTGGTTACACTTTCCGCGAAGAATGTTCGATGGAAAGAAAAACAGTATAGGAATTTTAATATTATTTTAAAGAATCGAGTAAGAATACGTCTTGAGAGTTTTTTAATTAGAGCTCCTCGAAGCTGTATCGCGTCTTCCCTATGGCCTTGGTGGATTTTGATTGGATGACATTAACCAGAGGCGCATGCCGGACATGACCTACGAGATATTCGCGATGAAAATACTCGTCTCTTATGAAATTTGTGGCTTTCTAGATTCGTTCCTAATTAAAATGTAAATTTCATAAAAACTCGTCTGAACTGACGTGAATAATGGAAGGCAAACGAAAAAGGAATATCAAAAGTAGGCGTGAAAAAGTTGTTGAATTGAAATCACATTTTTTAAATAGAATTTAATCAACGTTCGGTTCAACAAAGCGGCTACATGGCGACAGTATATCTACATTTTTAGCAGTTTTTCGACATCTCGGCTGTAAAAATTAATAATTATTTCGTTCAAATTATAATATTAATTGAAGGAAACGAATGAAATGTAAAATGCTAATGAGAAATGGGTTTTTGCTGGGAATTTGATATTTTATTTCGATTGAAATTAACAAAATATAAAAATGTTAAACTAAGATGATAAAAGTTAATCAAGTCTTTCAACTTGGTTACTTCCTAAGTCCTTAACTTTTAACTTAATTAGTTTTTTACTTAACTGTCGAATTTTAATGTTTAAATAAACTGTCTTTAGTTTATTGGCTTTTAACTATAATCTGTTATCTTTCAACTTTTATCTGGTAATTTTAAATTAACTTGATCGAAAGTTAAAAGTATTTTCAGGTAATCAAAAAATTTTTTACCCAATCCTGATAAAAATAGAAACGTAACGCAATAGAATACGAAGTATAATGAAAACTGGAATATTGAAAGATGTAAATATTTCTGACGCATCTTCAGTCATAACATAAATATTTCGATTTGTCGAATATGAAATTGCGATTAGACGTATGACGCAACAGACTCGGTAATCAGTGTAAAGCATGAAAAAAAAAATCGAGAGATTTGGTGCGTTATCGCGAAAATTTATAAGCGACATATAGGCTCGCGAGAAAAACGAAAAATGTCATCGTAAAAGAACACAATAAAATACTTGTTCTTATTTATAAATAAATATCAATATTGAAACTCAACTTATGATCTCATTAATTTTGCGTAACGATGTAAATTCCTCGCGTATGTACTAAGAAAGACGTTTTATTGATTAAACGTATCGATATAAAACGGTTGAAATGAATTTGTGATTTTCATTTCACTCGTCAGTAATTTTATTACCTTTGCGCATGGACATTTCTTTTTATTTAAAAAACACATAAATAAAAAAGTTATACTTTTTGTTTTTGCATTTTCTTTTTAATTCTACAACACAAAACAAGTTCTTAACAAAGTCATCAGCCAATGATGATTTGTCATTAAAAAATAGACAGTGCGTTCGATACATTTTAAAAAAACAAAAAATTTTTTTTTAATATTTAAATTCTAATTTTCATATTTTTTTTTGTGATTTTTCTCAACGATCAAGTTGGATCACGTGATCGTATGTCGATAAATTGTTTTTACGCTCGACAGATACGATTCGAACCGATCATAAAGTACCGGTTAAAGGCCGGTTGTAACTTATGTCGTTTTGATTCAGAACTATCAACAATGTTGTTTCGATACCGCCTATAGTCAAACGCGATAAACGACTGTTTTACGTATCGCGTCACGACTGTGAAACAAACTGTGATATAACATTGCACGTTTTATTTACTATTAACATTTGCTCACTTTTTATCAAATTTCTTGTACATTACTGAGTTCGTAACGCTAAATAATGGAACGAGTGAAAATTACAAATGACTAGTAAACATTTTAACAAACTACATAAGTGACAAGTTATTACCAACATTCAAGTTTGATTACTTTATGTGATTTTGTTTAGTAATAAAATGTATGTATTAAAATTGATTCGTTGTTTTTCGTTTGTAAAATTTTTTCTGATGTATTTTTTACTTATTTAATTAGTTACTTGTAATTAATTTTCTTTGCTAAAAATATAAATGAAAAATATTTTTTGGAAAAAATAATAATAATAATCTTACCTATAAACTACAAAAAATGATTCCACTTAATTCTAACAACCTAGAATCGTCAGATAAAAATGTACAGTGAAGCTTCAAAGACATTGACTGACGATCTTTTCATTTTACTCGATTCGCCATGTGTCATTGAAAA
Source organism: Trichopria nigra (assembly GCA_030522945.1). Taxonomy (NCBI): domain Eukaryota; kingdom Metazoa; phylum Arthropoda; class Insecta; order Hymenoptera; family Diapriidae; genus Trichopria; species Trichopria nigra. Next base: position 69,121 of record JAPYZR010000118.1, on the reverse strand, counting down.
AAAAGTGTTTTATATATAGACTCAATGGCACGCGATCATGCGTCGACCTCAAAGTTGAACATGTTGCTCGGTTACACGTACGTCCCGATATTTTGTTGTTACTAATTTAAAGCGACAGACAGATATTGAATTGATCGATCGATCGAGCGATCGTTTGTTAGATTTAGAAGGAAGGAAAGAAAGATTGAATGAAGAGAGAAAACTTTGACGTGTAGTAAAACACGATTTTTATCATTTGCTTGTGTATCAGGCGTAACAAAGTGATTAATATACGCGGCAAAATCACGTGGTCAACGTTATATTTACCATGACATTTCTGAAAGTGGAGTATTTTAATGAAAGGTAAATAATTTTATAAAGGATGAATTGAAAATAACTTGCGGATGGGAAAAACTTTTTCTTACCACGTGAATTTTCTGCATGGGTTTCACACAATTTTTAACGTGGATTTTCCACGTTATTTTTCTATGTACTATTTTTCATGATATTTTTCTGCATTACGAAGAACGTAGGTAGAAATTCTGTAAATACAAAAATCACAAAAAATCATTTACGTCATGAAAACACCATACGATTGTTACGATTCACGATAAATGGCAAAAAAATCAATCAGTCATATTCAACTCTGCCAAGGCAATGCTACCGATAGAAAGGACTTTTCACTTCTCTGAATGAAATGACAGATCAGTTCCATAAAGTTTTATCATTTTCGTCGATTTACACTTCGGCGCGAATTATCATTCCTTTCTTTTGCCAGCTAAATCCAAGAGCGTGTCTTGAACCTATGAGGTAGGAGATCCAAGCGTGTGCACCGAAACCATAATTAAACTTACGTTCAACTGTTATTTTGTAATTTTCCGATCGATGTCTAATTGTAGCCGGCTAGTGCTCTAGAGAGAAAAGACATTTGCCTGTTGCCGAGGTATAAGGTTGGATCTAACCCTTGTAATTGGTTTCGATGATAATTAACGTAAAACATTACGAATACGGTGGAAGAAATTAAAGAAACTGTCGCGGGTAATTAGCTTTAAAAATTAGTTTTATTCCTTCGCACAAAATCAAAAAGAATCTCGAAAATAATTGGTACTGCTAGCAAGTAATTTCGCTAAATGCGCCGACTAAAAAGTTGGAGGTACTAATAAGCATTTAGTTTTTTTCCCACCCTTTTTTTCCTACTGTACAGTTGGAAAAGAGTATCTTTTTTCATTATCAGTATTAATGACGAGTAATTAAAATATTAGAATTTAATAATAAAAGAATACTCGGTGCTCGATTCATTTGTCGCAACGTCACTTTTAGAAATGTCATGCATTCACTTCAATAATAATATTCAATGATATCTGCCACTCATGATTCGATTAATATTGTTATTGACTATCGAGCTCGAAATAAAATGGTGATTACTGATCGTTTTAATATAATTTTAGTAGGATTCAGTCCTCCATATAATTTCTCTGCATTTCAGGAGCTATGTAGAGATCGAAACAAATTCGATCCATTTCCCAATCGAACAAACCGCTCGAAGGCAAATAATATTAAAGGCTCTTTCTATGCACCGAGCGCCATAGAGTAATTTTCATTAATGACAATCAGTCCATTACGTTCACACACATTAAATCATTCACACCAATAATGCTGTCGTGTTCCCACTCTTCGTATTCATTCCGTATTAAATATAATGAACGAAAACGAAATAAATGACTTGTCACTTTTTTTATTCGTCGATCCTAGACAGGGTTTTACGAATTACACACACACACACACATCGAAATCTCTATAAAAATACACGAAAATAGTTGAAAAGTAACGAAAATGATTGGCATTTTTATGACATTTAAAGATTTCTATTCAATTATATACCTAATGTTTTCGTTAAATTTAACAATGCGTTTAATAGAATTATAATGTCTAATTTCTAATATCTAATAATGAAATATCGAATTACAAAATATGAAATCATAAAATTTAAAATTTTTTCATAATTAACTAAGATACTAATAATAATAATATATATAATAATATAAATAAATAATACGGTGACAACGACAACGACAACGACAACAACAAAGACGACGACGAAAACGACACCAATAACAATAATAATAATGAGGTCAAAGAAAACAATAATAACAATATTAAACATGAATGTAAATAAATTTAGAAAAAAACTGACGAACTACACAACTAACAAGTAATAGAAATGTAAATAATTATTTATGTTATTAGATCCTGCTCTACTTTATTTATATCCTTAACTGATGTTTTTCGAAAGAATCAGTTTCTCGAATACCATCGTATGAATTTTATATTGTATAACGCAAAATGAATTTCATTCATTATTTCATTCGAGCAGAGAGAAAGAATGATACGATCGCTTGATTCACATATTAGTACACTGAATTATCTCTACCGTGAACTGAAAATGTACTTTGTGCTTCGTGGAATTTCTATTCAGTGAACATAATTCCATTCAATGTTTTATACATTAATCGCAATTTAATGGTTTAAAAATAATCTAAATAATACATCATATAAACGTGATTTATTTTTTACGGCGATCGTTTTTAAGGAAACAAACTGTTTATTGTAATCTTATTTAGTCTGGCCCAATCAGTGATGAGAACAAATTAAAGAGAATAAAAATATAATAATTCTCTCATACTGGATTATTTCAATGGTACTCAATGGTATTGAATAGGATATATCGTATCGAATATTCAATCCCATTCAATTCCATCCCATCCACGATATTCCAGTTCTAGCGAAAATGTATTGAAATAGTTTCAGCATAATCCAATAAAACGAATTCATATATTGCATCGAATATAAATAAATACCTCAATACATTTCAATGCGTTTAAATCCACATATATAATATTTACGAATTAAATTTTATGCTTTTTAGTACATTTAAATCCTGAATTATAAATTAAATTTTTGGAATAAATAATAAATTCAATTATATGAAATTCATGATAATAAAAATAATAAGTTAAACAACTAATACGGTAACAACAAAAACAACAACAACAACAATAACAACAACAACAATAACGACAAGAACAATGACGATGACGGCGACAACAACAACGACAATGACAACAATGACAGCAATTAATATCAATCCGAAAATAATCTTTAAGTACAATTGAAATTATTTAATTATGTACATATTTGTGGAATTGACTGCTGTAAATAATACAATTACAGAATTCTATGCAATTTCATAGGATTGAATATTCTATGCCATATATCTGTTTCAATTCCTTTGAATTGACATGTGCATCCCATTCAAAAATAAGAAAAATGAAGATTAAATTTACATTTTTTTCAATTCTTTTTAATTACCGCGAGTAATCAGAACCGGAAAAGGGTTCATCACTAATTCGGTCGAACAAATATTTAACTTAAAAAAATATTCTCAAGTATATAGAATGTGATTGATCAACTATTCTAAAAAAATTACTTGCCTTTAGCAATGAAATAATTTGTAGTGTACGGAAAGTACAAGTTTAATTGTAGGGCAATAATTCTCCTCGTAAGTTCGCGGCGGATGTATAGCGAGTCGTAAACCGATGTTTAGTATGGATGGCGCACGGCAGCGTTACACCCCGTGTACATTCAGCTACACCGTTTCGGTGGCAGGAGTAATTCAAATTTCTCGTCGACACTCGATATATTCGACACGAGGTCGTATAAAGCCTGCCTAGAAAAGCTGCTGATATCGGCATATCCGCCGGCCGTGTTAACCGTCTCGCCTACGCGTATACGGAGACCATCCATTTCCATGACCACGGGAACAACCGATATCGTTTGTTATCTTTATCGCTCTAGCGCGGTGCCTAACCAAGGAAGCTGATACCAGCCCGTCTGAATCCGCTCTCACGCCGTCGACGCAATTTTTGTGTCAGTGTCATGCTGCCCCGGATGTACCAATTTAATCGCTTCGCACTTCGATCCAATTTCTCATAGTGTTTTGGACATTTAATTTTTTTTTGTAACATTTCGACTATTTACTGTCTATCACTTCTCTAGGGAACTCCGTCACTGTTTGGTAGTTAATCAGACCAAAGTACAATACCCCATATTGAGGGCTTACATTGGATTTGAACGTAAGTGACAAGTCCAATGGACTCTATTGGCCCTCGTGAACGATTCTCAATTTTGGGTCAAACTGACCATCAGAAACATCCACATTTGTATTCGTCATGGTATTTAATAAACTTCTTCGGTTGTTCGGTCTGTTAACAGACGGGGGGCAGTAAATACCGACATACACTATCTGTATGGCCCAGCATTGGTTTTCTAGCGGTTATACCCGCGAGACTATAATTTATGTCGGAGAAGAGGCCAGGCCTCGGTTGACAGTTGAAACTCGGCTCAGCGGTCCCGCAATTGGCCGACGTAGGTACCTTATATAGGGTCGAGTGCGCATGCGCCGTTGCACCGTCGTATTCCCTGCTACCGCCAGGCTATACCTGTACTTATACCACGATAGCAGCGGAACATTGCCGACATCCATCAGCGTCCCAGACGTCCACGGCATGCCGCTGTCACGCGGACCACAACCGTCACTATTCCCTCCTTACTTTACCTTATCTAACTCACTTACTCCGCATATACCTTAGTAGCCTTCCTCGTCCTATCGGTCCTTAGCTTCTTTACTATTGCTTCCATCTTGGCTCGTACCTTCCTTCTTTGTATTTTAGCACGACTCCATAAGCTTACATATATGGAATCCGTACATCCAATCATTTTTGCCTTTTCTCTCTCCATTTTAAGAATCCTAATTTACGTCGCTGGAACGATTTACCGATCTTGTTGCCGGGAAAGTGCTCTAGGTGCGCGTACAACACTTAGAGGAATGTTGAATAATGTATTTATCTATTTTCAAGCTGGACGGGCTGTCGTGAAATATTTACTGGATCTTCTACTAAAAAGTTCGAGGCTAAAGTTTATTTCCATGCTTTGCTCGTACAATCCCCACATGTACAAACGAGATGTTGAATAATGTATTTATCCGTTTCGCGATTAGATTGGCTGACTCCATAATGTAAGTGATAACATTGCTGAGAGAAAAATCCTTGCTGGGTACATAAATATGTTTCACAGTCGCGAAAAGTCTGAAAGGCTTCTTTTATCAATCAAATATTTCAAAGTATATAATAACGCGTTGGTACTCACCACATTGGTCCAAATCTCCAAATCTGCAATTAATAGCATTCGTTATTGAATCAGAAACAGATTTTTATGATGTCGTTTTATCTCGATGAATCCAAGATAAGATCCTTCCGAATTCGGAAATATCAAACATGCCGATGCAGAGGGCAGAAAGGATCGAGTTAAAAGCGGCACGAGTCCGCGGTACACCGGCTGTATAGGTGGTTCGAAGAAAGACTCATTAATCTCCGCGTCTCGCTGTTCCAAGCCTAATGAATTTGCAAGGCGCGTGCGCAAGAAAGGGCGAGTCTGACTCCGTTCTACTTTCAGTACCCTACTTATCAGCCAGAGATATCAGAGTACTCCCGAGCAGTCTCTACAAGCGCTACGTCGCGCTACGTTAATAGACGCCGTCCGTTCTTTTTAAGTCGAAGAGAAATTTCAAAGCGTATTTATCTTATGGTCACAGACGCTCTGGCGACATGACGGGACGAAAGACGCAAGCCGCTCTTTGATATAAAAATATGCTAACAGGCCTAGTCATACTTGTAGACTGGTCTTGCACAACTTCCATTCATATACAATCTGTAAAAAGAATCCTTCCTTTCCGTACCCAATAAAGTTAGGTGACATTTCGAATAAATTGTAGTTCCGAGGAATGTTTTAAAAATCATGCATCCAATTGTTCCAGCAGCCGGCGAATTCGCAGGAGCGTGGTAGCGGCTTGGCTTTGGGATGTCAAGGTGGGCCAGTAGGGACGGCGGGGGTGGGGATGGGACCTGGGGCCGCGGACCAAGCACGGGACCTTAGTCCATGTTTGCCAGCGTCTATGGGAGATGCGGCGCGACCCACGACCTTGCCATCCAGCCCTCCGCCGCAGCAGCCACCCTCGAGTCACCACCACGGGCCGCATTCGCGTACGACGCTTCACCAAACGCATTGCGGGCCCAACAACAACTGTTACGACTCTTCCAATACCCCTTACGATTCAAGAGATTACGGATCTCCAGGCGGTAAGTGCAAATGATATACCAATATTTCTGAGTGCATTTGAAAGCGAAATCCCTATGGAATTAGCTACAAGAACAAAATGCATTTGATTTATAGGAGGCTCCGAATTCCGAAGTAACCGTTACGAGCACCAAAACGATCTCAGTATGCCCCCGCAAACAGCGTACCATCCCCATCACCATCAGCATCTCCATCATCAGTCACATGTTCATCTTTCATCCCAAGGACAACGTACTCCCGAACACATGCAAGCAGTGCCAAAGCTCGAACCACCTCCGACGCCACCGGCGCAGTCGGAGGATGTTCCTGGGGTCATCTGCGCTGGATGCGGACTTCGAATATCCGATAGGTTTTATCTGCAAGCCGTCGATAGAAGGTGGCATGCTTCGTGCCTCCAGTGCTCGCACTGCCGCCAAGGACTCGACGGCGAAGTCACTTGTTTCAGTAGAGACGGGAATATTTATTGCAAGAAGGACTACTATCGGTAAGTAAATCAAAATTTTCGCACGCTTGTGCAATACCATGTTTTTTCATTAGCCTTAACAATCCATCGTACTCTAAATGAAACAACTATGAGTTCAAACTGATTTGAATCTGCGTCATCTTTTATGAATTCGAGGTTACCGCCGTTTAGTATTTGTTGAGGAGTGCGACAACTTGTGCAAGAGTATCAAAAGGGAGATACTTTCTCTTATCTTCAGTGCTATTACGTCAGTTAACAGGCGACTAGTGGCGTTTGCAATGCTGTAATTTCCAACCTCAGTTTCACTCATTCGAATACCTGTTACGGTTCAACGATGTACGATATTGCGTCTCTTCTTTAAAATACTTCTCCATTCTTCTCGATCGGATTGTTAGTTTCCCATAAATAGTACCGGTGTTCCATCTAGACCAATAAGGATTCTCTCACGTTTGCCGCGCTTCGCTTTCCATTCCGGGAAACAATTGTACCCGGTAAGTAGAAGTACGTACGCGCAGATATCACCTGTCTTGCCGCTGGTCATATAAGTCCGCGGTGCGAATCGTGATTAAAGGGGTTTGCCGCTTTGATGCGTACCTCGAGCCAAAATCGCCTCAATGAGAGAAGCACGTAGCGAAAAAAAAACGACAACGGCATTAGACGCTAATAAACGTCAATGTCACATTGTAAGAGCGCGGCTCGCTAATGCACCCAATTGAGACTTCAGTTCCTATTGAATTTTTTGACACGGTAAAATTATCGAAAGTATTTAGACGGCCGCCGCCATCGTACAGGGCATCATTGCGATGTCGTGCACGCCATCACGTGGCGTGTGGTCAAGTGTAACGAGCAAAAAAAGTCGCTTCTTTGAAAGACACAATTTCGTATACCGCACTTACATCGGCGGGGATGGTATTTTTCTCCGAACCGAATCGTGATGCGCCTTGAAAGTTCATCGAGATCGATTTCTTGCCGCGCAAGCGCACGAGAAGGGTGCAAAAGCCTGGGACTCGAGCGTGCATCGGGGTCTTTACGGCCCCACACGGAGACGCCTCTGCGCTCACTTCTTCAACCACCAAACCTCGGGAGCTTCACATGAACGAAATCCACTGTTCGCTCTACCTACATATATCTTTGCACTGTTTATATTGGTACCGACGTACGACTATATGCATGCATGCGCCAGCATGTACATACGCTACGTTGGCTCGTCGGACCCATCCACGAGCTAATGGTCACGACTCGGCCATTTACCTCCGGCGAAGCGTCGATTCTTGATAAGTAAATCACCGACTATCTAGGCTTCACGAGCGAGACGGATCGTACGGTATGCTGCAGTGAACGTGGCCCAACTGGCGACCTTAAGGGTAAGGTCGCTACTTTCCTCTGAATTTCGTTTGTATTATCCTATCTCTTATTCCACTTATTCTCGTATTCTTAAAAATATCCTTCGAAACTTTATCTTCATTCTTTGATGGCGTTTTATTTTCGGTCATCGGCTTTAGTAATCATGTCTTTTTTTTATTTCATTAAGACCTTAGGATTCGCATCCACTACGGATGCAATCAATGCGGCAAGACTGGTATTATTTTTTGGCTGTCCCGCAGAGACTTCTTTTCAAATTCTAAAAGGATACCTTGCCACGCGGAAAATGTGGAAAATGCGTTCAGTTTCATGAAAGTAGGAAAGCGTGGATAGTTTCAAACGAGAGAGTCGTTGCGCCACGAGGGACAATTTGCTCGTCGCGTTCAAGTACGAATCGTTAGTATACCGACCAATTCGCGTTGCGAGTGAAACGTGGAAGTGACAATAATTCAAGCTCGTAGATCGCGAATATTCCGGCGACCGTCGTTTTTAGCCGGTGTACCGTCCCGTAACGTATTATTTTGTACTGCACGCGCGGTAATTCGCGAGAGAGTTATTAATCTTGAGACTTGCGACTCGGGGCCCTCCGTGTGAACAATGGGATGCACCAGTGCGCGTTGTCGCGTCGATGTTCGCACGTACACGGAGATATCTAAGCCTGTTGCGTGCGTTCGCATGCATCTATAAAGTCGTATGGAACTGACATATCCAGAATTGGATAGCGCGAACATCCCGTCACGACACGCTTTTGGCCGAAAGCCTTATCTCCTTTCTTCGCATGTGCGATCTGCCCGTACCTCGACGGCTGCTCCGCTGTTATTAGGTAGAAACATCGCGTGTGCGTCCGGTTTGCCGAGTCGAATCTACTCAAGATGACTAGATTCGCGCACGCCCTTTTTCTACTCGTCAACTGGGAAAATCAACGAATGAATGGGACGATCCTTGTTCGGCTGTCGTTTCTTCCATCGAGGAACGTGTTTCCCATTGAAACAAACGTTTTCCGGCATTCTACTTTTTCATTGCGTTGAAAGGCGTACTTGTAAACAACTGCCGCCATTCTGTTGCGAGTCGCATAATGTGTAATCGCAAGGCTCACAAAAGAATTGTCTTTTTGAATGTTTAAAATGAATAAGACCAGATTCTCTAAATTATCTTTTGCAAATGGTTTTGTAGTTTAAACCCACAATGAAATATCCTAACCTTTTTATATCATCGCTTTCATTCAGTACTTGCAAATATCGTGATTGTTATCGATTATGGTGGAAAAGTTGGAGGAGGATAGTCCATGAGGTAAACTTTGACGAAAAATCACGAAACTTACACTACTTCAGTGAACCCGTTGTCACGCTAGATCTACGACAACCGCGGAATTTTGGAGGATAGAAATATTCTTTAATTGGCTTCCAAGTAGTCGGGGTCAGTATGCCAAGTTTGATACCGCACGAGAGAGATGGATGGGTTGATGTCGGGAAACCTTAGGTCTATATTTTAAATAGTCCACTAATTTTCCAATGGATCAACATCAATGCCAACTTTTAACCCTTGTAACGTATAGAAAAGTAAAGTAGCAATGAGCCAAGTTAGCATTATTTTCAAACCCCCAGCACGAATCGTAGTATCGTTTACTGTACAATTTTATGACTTTAATTGGATTCCGAGCAGTCTCGGCGAGGAAGTCGAAGTGAGATTGAAATCCGGGTTGGAATTAGTGGCTTACGTTTGGAATCAGCGGGGTACTTTGTTGCTTGTGGGAAGCGGTGCCGATACCGTAAGTACACACAATCTCGTCACCTCGCGTGACGTCTCGGGCCGGCCGGGTGGCTTCGTCATAAAAATTGCTTGCGCGTAAAGAGATCGTTACTCGACGCGCGGTAAGAGCTTCCTGGATTACCCCGCTTTTTCTGAAGCCTCGGCACAAAGTAACGTCGGATGGTAATCGAGGCGTGTCCGATTGTTGATACGCGGCAATAACGCGTTAAACGGATTTCAAATTAAATTAGAAACTGAACCTAATTACGCGTCGGTGTGATGCGCCGTGGAAAATTGGAAACCGATTGGGCTTCAACGTTGTTGCTAACTGGAGACGGAGCGGATTCACGCGTCGGCCGTTAGGAATGAATGCTCGCTCGACGAGTGCATATAAGCATTATCTTTTAATCGCGTCGAATACAACATACTCGACCAATTCGACCGAATCCAATTATATAATCAACTTGTATTAGGAATCCTTGCGGAATGAGCGCTAAACAGAAACGGGCACATCTTCCCGTCGGCGTGTGACGCGTCTTGTTTTCCTCGCCGTGTACCTACTCACTCGTTTTAATACAGATTTATATGTCAACGAAGAGCGAGACATCAATTTTACCGCATGCGCATGCAATAGGTGCGAGAGAAATGTTGACAGGAACGTGTTTTGCTTACGTATCACTTGTTGCGCGGAGATTGCATCGTGTCCGTCGCTTATCCGGATTTATCTTGATCGAGTACACAAATGCGTTATACAGCGCGACAACACAATACATACATCATCGCATAATTGCGACGCTTAGAACGTTTCTTGACGGGGAAATATGAAAGTCATACGCTTTTGTTCAATTGGATCGATGAGACATTCAACAAGCAAATGTATGGATATATTTACAGTCCATATATGAAAATATGTACAGGCTGTGTATACGTATGATAGAGCTAGTGCTCTTGGAATCCATGTAGAACCAAGATCAATTTCAACCACAATAACATCTACGTGGCTAAAGTTCGGGAATCGTGGAAAAAGCCCTTCGAGAAATGAGAAAGGAAATTTCGCAATTCTCGAGAAAGCAGGCGACGGTAAATATGATGGTTGCGCAACGGAATATCTTCCAGCCGATGTCTGCGAACGTATTTGCCATCTGCAAAAAGTCGAGCGATAAATTATGCGTGTCCGCCACGCGAACTGTGGTACGCTGCTCGGCCCACGTCACCCTGACGCATTCGTGTACGTACACCGTATATGCATATATATAAGAGTTCACCCGATAAATAACTCTAGTCCAGACGCAGAGACTTTCAACGATTTTCGTCGATCATTCGATAACGTCTCCTCCTCGTACAAAGACGTCGAGACACCGTATTAAACTTAATTCCGACTCGATTACCTTCAGAAAAAAAATGACTTGATTATCGTATCATTGATAAATCTACTTTCTCACAGATCCTTCAGAGGTAGGTCCTCTATTTTCTCGCCGGTCTCATTTCAAGGCGGTCTGAGAAGCGAGCCCTTGCCAACCTTTAACATCACGAATGACATTGTTTAAGCACTTTTGCTTCGTTAGGATGATTACGTTCATTTTTGCTTTCTTACGAAGAACATTTCGTGTGCAACCCCTCGGCCTTTGCGAAAGCGCGACAATTTTTCGGAAACATCGCCAAGCCCTTAAAAATAATACGCCCTACAATTCTACGAGGGGTTCTTTCATTAATGTTCCTCTTTTACCGATACACCGCTCCAACGCCTCTATTTCTTTATTGCACGTTTTTTTTAATAGAGAATGGGGGAAAGACGAGTAGGAGGAGGTTTCCTGGAGTCCGGTTGCGGGCGGCGATGCACCGGTGCCAATGGTCACGCATCACGAAGATGGCGTGTCCGCCGAGTGATGCACAGATGCAGAGCGCATCTCCGCAGTCGGCTGTTCACCGGCACGTGTGCGTATATGTATATAAACACCGATGTCTTGAAAGTATATAATCGTCATAGACCAACACTAAGCCTTCATTCAATGGAGAGGCTCTGCTCATTTGGACGTTGCGGCTGCACTAAATACGAATTGATCCTCGTGAGGTTTGCTGTTAAGCGGTACATTCGCCGCTCGTAAAATGTTAAATTGTTTTTATTCCGACAATTTTATTGCTCCGGCGAGCGAACCGAGTGTGTTTTTCATTCATAAAAATATATTAATGCCTTTCAGCCATTAATGCCCGCTTTTTCCGTTCGTGCTCGCGCGATTCTCACGGAAATTATTGCGCGCGCCTCGCTGATTTCGAATAATATCCGCGGAGATGAATGGCGGAGGATCCTAACAAGCGCAATGAATTAAGCTCGCGCTCGTCGATAAATTGTCTCGCATCTATAAACTGTGCGGCCCGCGCGATTTACTCGCTCGACGTCGACGGCTGTTGTGAAATATCGCGACGATATTTTTATTTTCTTCCTAATCCTTTGACGCGCGCAACAGACCGAATTTCAAATAACGTCCCACCGAGTGGTAATTGAGCCATAACACTCGCGCAGCCAACACACAAATGTTTCGGCGTTCATAATTTAACGCTTATGATCAAGATGCGACGCTTTCAGAATCCTAGTAGCTCGAATGTACCCTGCGTATCGCGACTACTAATAAGGCAATAAGTAATTTTATATACATAGACTGACTGGGGTACTTTCGGTATGATCGATTGATGTTCATTGCAATTACCTCTTTCCCCTTATTTTCGTGCAAACACGATTTTTTGTACGAGTCTACTTTGATCATCCCATGATATTGCCATACGCAAACGTGGGTTCAAGTCCAGACCACTTGGAAACTGTAACGAGACAATAAATGCAAAGACGTATTAAATAATAAAAAAAGTGTTAAATGAAATTGATTTTTCAATTTCATTCAATCCTCGGTAACGTAAGTTGATCCAAGCTGATTTGTTGATCCGTCGGAAGTTTCTGTCTGCATGGTGTAAAATTGCTAAGCGCACGAAAGGTGCAGCGCGATTCGAGGAGAGATAAGGCGTTCCCCCTACAACCGTAAAGAGCATAACGCTCGAGTTATACATAGATGGATATTACGCCGCTTTAATTCTCATGCCGACATCGAAACATATTTCCGAACGTTGGCCACGAGATAAAAAAAAAACGATGCTCAAATTGTTTATTGCAAAATAAATTAGCCTTTGCTAGTGTTGGCAATTAAAACAGCGTTGGAAGTGAGAAAAAATGTATCTTGTTCGATGTGCTGAGTTCAGAATGTAATCCAGATGTGGGATCTGGGAAGAGGGAAGGCTGGACCTCGAAGGTGTACGCTTTCGGGAATGAAAGTACGTACACGCGCTCGAGAACACAAATATCATAGAACGAGGTTGAAACGTAACACCGGCATGTCGCTTGGAACTCGGAACTCGGAGCCATGCATCATCGGTAGCTACCGCGCTGTCGCAGTATTTCTCCCTTCTCTTAGCTCTATCCCACTTATTTATGTACTTATTTTCCCCGTCTTCACACCTAAAGCCTCTCGCCGCGAGTTTCGTCGAGTTTTTTTTACTAACTAACGAGCACCCGGCAGCATATCAAAGTGTTCTAGGATGAAAACTGATGCTCGAGTTGTCTTAAAAAAATGACTGCTTCGTTTTCTAAATTGCGTGAATTTCGAAAGACTTGACACTAAAAGAAAACATACGATGCGTTATTACATTCTATTTTTTGAGAATGTAAATAAGACTAACCAGCAGCTTATCTCAATATTCATCAAAGTCTCATTGAACGGGAATCAATGGATCATTAACCAAACTCTAGATAAATTTTTGACAGGAGATCGCGAGACCGCAACGGACAAAATTATTTTAAAAAATAGTGAAGATGAACAAATGCGAAACGAGAAAGTATGAACGATAGTCAGGAAAGAGACGTCCATTACTAACAACCTGTTTTTTTTATTCCACTGTTCATTGGCATATAAGCAAGCAGAGTACGGGTGCATATGCAGCACCGATCGAGCCACCGTGTTTGCTAAGAGCCGAGCGAAAGAGTCGTCCGCCAACGGACTCGATCCAAGGCCGTCCGGATTCGAAAAGCCAGGCGCAAGATACCCTACTTACGTCGCTTTCCTCTAATAAGAATCGTTAATAACGTTCAAGAAGCGACAATCTAGAACTCGCCACGGGAATCCTCTAGTAATCGAAAGAAATAAAATCGGAAAATATCCTACCACATTTCTGCCGTTTCTTTCAACAGCGCATAAAATTCCGCTGCGCCTCACTGAGAACCCTTTAAGACGCCTCCATTGAGAACCATTAAACCAAATGTTAACAACCGGAAAGTATTTGCGGTTAGTCATTTCCGAAAACTGCACTTTTGCATTCCTTGCTAAGATGAGCGTACGGATTCGTAGATGAAAGACGTGAGGTCGAAAACTTAGCTGGTTCCCCGGTGCAGTAGATCGTATAAGAGGATTCGGGGTATCGCGGCAGGGGTCCACCCAGTGGGTCTTGCTAGGTCATGCGGACTCGTGTGTCCAGCACGGAATCGCGAGTGTCACCACATAAACCATTCCTACAAAAGTATCTGGTTACCGAGACGTTAAGCTCTGTCCATACCCGAGCTCGACCGTGCGGTAAGAGGTCGTGTCTCACCCATACATCTCCGATTATAAAATAAAAATACGAGCGTACTTAACAAATACAAGGTGCAGCAAACGAAAAAAAAACGCAAAGAATGTACTATAGATCGACAGTCCAGAAGATTTATCAAAAAGTAAATCTTCCAAATCGCTCCAAATCTGGCGTGACGACTCCTTTCGAAATTCCTTTCTACTTCATTTGCTCTTAGGATACTTCCAATTCGTAGTCATTGGCGTTATCGTTGTTTTTTGTCGTTCGAACCGGGAGTTCGCTCTCGATGGAATACATAAACGCGTTTTACGTGATGAATAATGTGTAACGGCGAGATGTTGACTACCGCTGGAGGAGAGTCAAGAGGGTCGAGAGCTGTCGCCATTGAACAACCGCTGGGTCGTCGTTGTGCACGCGCTAGGACACCGCCACCGCGCCGCGTGGGACGGTACGTGACTGCCTGGCCTGTCCGGCGGCCCCCGGCATTATCTACACGATCCTGTACAAATATTCATTAAAATTGACTGCCTCTTCCAACCTTCTCCTTCTCCTCTCTATTCTTTAATTATAAGGCGATTGAAATAAACGAAAGGGAATGCGTAATTAATCTAGATCATGCCAGTATCTCGCTAACGTCTTCTTATTGGCATTCCGATACATCTTAACTTTATCGTTCCTGATACCCTTTACGTGACTTTCGATCCTCTCGGTGCTGCCTCCCCTTCTCTCCGACTCGTACTTGCCGGTGATATACTGTGTCGCTCCCTCCGAGTGTGCGAGGATTAATTGCGGCTTAAGGGGAAAAACTCGACAAAAATCTTGAAGAATTATAAAGTTAGGTTGTCGCATGTAGTATAATCTTTTTTTCAACAACCTCTGCGAGTTTATCTGTTGAAATCCTGCCTTCGTCCGCCTGTATATTCACATTCCGTCGATGGTAATAGTATCGTATTGCAGTATACCATCAGGAGGAACGCTACCGAAGTTCGCCCAAATAATTCGCAGCATGATCTCTGCGTCTACTGAGGAATTTTATAATGTCGGTTTGAACGATCTTCGTAACGAATTTTGTGAAATGAATTATCAAAGAGCGAATGCAAAAACGCGCTGCAGGACTTCAGAATAATTGCGAAGGTTCTGCTTTTGGATTTGTCGAAGGTTAGGTAGAAGTGCTAATAAATAGTTCGTAAAAATGAGCGATGACGTTATCGAATTCGTTACGTATGCGCACACCTCATTGGTCTCAATGGCTCACGATGCACGCGTTACCTTCGAGCGAATTCACATGATATTCCCAAACATTTGCCATTTTTGAGCGATTGGAAGCAAACATCCCCATAAATGATCTCGTTTAAAGTTTTCCTTGTACTTACTCACGCGCTGCAAAGAATTTACTCATGCTTCATTGGGTATTTGCATGATAAAGGGAGAGAATATTGTATCGATGGATTATGGGAGAGTATTTAGTATTTGGGGTAGGCCAACGTATACACGGAGCAATAACCACGTGCTCGGGCGAGTGTGCGAACGCGCGGCGAGTGGTCCGACGCCGCTTATAAAAGATTTCCGACTCTTTGTGGATGCTGTGTTTAGGCTGCACGGCGGTACGCGACCTCACGGTGGGCACGCATACATGCGTACGGGCATTGGCGCGAGCATCCGTGTCTTTTTCTCGCGCGCGGCCCATAATACACATTGTATAATAATGTAACGCATATGGCGCATCTTGTAAAACTCTGCGGGCAGTCCGTCCGTCGGTGGTTCGGCTCCGACCCGACAAGCACTCCGTGAATGAGGTTATGCGAGCTCATTCAGTATGTCGCGCGAAAGGAAAATCCCGACCGTTTAAACTTTAAAGAAACAGCCGCTCCTCTCTTCGCATACACTTCTTACTTTTTCTTTTCCTCGCCCTCGGCTTCTGTTGCCCTCCATCCGATTATCGTTTAAGCGGACTAAAAACTGCGGGAAATGAGATCATCCCGGCAACAATGGGCTCGAGTCAATAGGTGTCGCGAAAGAAACTCCGAAAACCATAATCCGTCGGATTAGCGGGATTCGTTGGAGAAACATCAAAATCGATCAACGATGGTATATTGTCGCGGACAAGTGTTTCCCCTTCAAAGCTTCTGTTCACCATTGTAAAATGAGTAATTGCACATCACAAAGTGTTACCTACTCGAGGCCTAATATTCGGAAAATACGAGTCGGATAAACTCGAGAATTAATCGAGACCCCTTACATAAATATGATTTTCGCCAGATGATTTACCACGAATATCATTTTTATAGCCTGCGTGATTAATAGCGGGATTCCCAAGGTGATTCCGGGAGGCGTTCCCTTTGAAACACTGACTTCTCGTCGATGCCGATTTGACTTCTCGTGAGTGGTGACGCACAGCGCGACGGGAGTTTGACTCTCGGTGGTGGGTACGATGCGAGGTGCCGTTTCCCGAAGGCTCACACGGAACCACGGGATACGAGAGCGATGCTGACGTTAACACCTAGTATTACATATAATGACGAATGACCGTTGCGAAGTTGTCATTTTTCGATTTCGTACCTCCTGCGTCGTTATTGGGGCAAGTGTGTTTGGTACTGCGAATTACGGGGCGCCTTCTGCGAATAAATTGTCAAGTGTGTCAAGGTGAGAAAAACAAGGACTTTTAAGAAGGGTCTGAAAAGTTTTAAACATTGTCGTTACCGAAACATGACGTCAGGGACCGACGGTAAAACCAGAAACAGTCGTGCCACTACTGGAGGCTAATGGACCGGGGCTTCTAAAAAAACGGCGAGTAGTTTTTGTCGCAAGGACTTCAAAAACGATGCTAAGAACTTCTGTTGGGGATATTTGGGGTAAAAACCCCGATGATTGTTTTACACGTTTCTAACCTAATGTTATTTCAGTCGATGTTATTTCTATCTCGTCCATAGACGACAGTACATAATTTTTCGATTCGACAGCGAGAAGCGCGATGCGTTTGGAAGCGAAGATACGCGCGCAGAAAAAAGAAGGTGGTTCGGTAGGTTGGTAGGTAGGTAGCCGAAGAAGATATCGAGCAGATAGGCTGTCGGCGGCGGTAATGGAGACTGTAGGGTGCCGCTAATGCAGTAGCGATGTCAGGCTTCCCTTTGCGTCCGCATATATATGTACGCCCCCTTCCGGGCACCGCATCTGTAATCGCAGCTTCGCATTTATATCCTTTTCCACTTTTTGATATCTCTTCGCTTACGCTCGAGATATCGTTTGGCGCATACGTACTTAGATCTCCTCGTCCGGAATTTTTATCGCACGATTCCGAACGATCTTGTTTCTTGCCTTGCGAAGCGACGAGATTCTGCAATGCATTTCGTTTTCTTTCCTATCACCTCTCGGTATACGCTATAGATCAAATACGTGAGCGGATTTATAACGACCCGCTCGAGGTTATTGTATTTTCAACAACCTTTCGACGTAACAATTATTAACATTTAAATGTATTATTTTAAGCGCTATAACTTTAAACATCGTTCGGCGAACATCAATTGAATTTTCGTATGTTTTGTCTATTTTCAGGATGTTTGGCAGTATGAAGCGGTGTGCGCGGTGCCAGGCGGCGATACTCGCTTCGGAACTGGTGATGCGTGCCCGAGAGTTGGTGTTTCACGTTCGATGTTTCTCCTGCGCGGCGTGCACGGTTCCATTGACCAAGGGCGATCATTTCGGAATGCGGGACGGAGCGGTGCTCTGTCGAATGCATTATGAAATGGGCGCGGAGCTGCACCCATCGCAGAGTCCGCCAGTCCCCGTCTACCCACCCGGGCCCCACTATCCGGGGCAAACCTTCCCGTCCCCGGAATTCCTCCATCACCATCCTCACGGACCTCATCCTCATCACGCCATGCATCCTCATCAGCACGCGCACTCGAGTCCGGTGCCGTTGCAACCGACGACACCTTCCGCCCAGGAAGCCGGCTCGCCTCCTAAGGTTTCTTACTTCAATGGGGCAGGCACTGCTGCCGTTCCCCCGCCTAGGCAAAAAGGACGGCCCAGGAAACGGAAACCCAAGGACCTCGAAGCTATGACTGCCAGTTTGGGTGAGTTGTTCTCTTTTTCTTTGAAGAAGCACCTTTCACGGGTCTTTAGATAAACAGCTACCGAACAAAATTACAGATAATAGTCGCACTCGCGTAGATGAATAGGATTGTCCGCATGTAATTTATTTGTTGCTGTGTGTGATCCTGTAGTAGATGATGCGAAACGTTCTGGAGGAGGGCACCTCATTCCATTTGAAACAGGACCGACAGAAATGTTTAGCTGTTACGCAAAAGTCTCGTGGCACGCTCCGATGACAATCGCGGTACGAACAAGAGGCTTGTTGGACAGTAACCGGATTTCGCGTATTACGACACGTCGCGGAGAGCAGCCTGCTTGTTGCATTCGAGTCGCCAATCGAAATTTCTTCGCAAAAATACCGGTGCCGCGGTGCCCCTCTATACGTTTACGCCGCAATTATGACTGAAGGTCGATATATAGGAACGAGTCGACGCGGACCTTTGAAATTTGAAAGCCGATAACGCGGTATCGACTAATCGGAAAGTGCAGGATTGTTAGCGAGTCCGACGAAGTCTGAATGCACCTTAAGGTTGCATCGCGAATTCAGATACGAGCTCGGTGCCGCGTGATTTATAGAACCACGTGGGCGTACTGTGTTTGCCACCGAACCGCGATAAAATTTGCCCGGCCAGCATAAATTCACGAAACCGATCCAACAAAGCATCGCGCGTGGGTTGGCGAGCGCGAAAACCGAAACTCCAACGTTGAACGTCCGTGGGAATACTTACACTCTGCTCGATTTGACGCTGCGTTCGGTCAGTCGCCAGGAAGATTAATGAGTTTTCAAAATTAGTATGTCACCGACTAGCCACGACTCGGCCGAAAAAAGATTCGTAAAAAGCTTCTCATCGGTCATGATCGGTGACATGTGTCGGTTCCTTTTTTTTTTAATCGCGTAACAATATATATGATATATATTCAAACGAGAATGGAACTTCCGCGGAAAGCGTTTGAACAATGTCCGACGGCGCCTCAAAGTCGTCCGGTGTATCTCGGTTGTTATCGTTGCGACGCTGCAATACCGGACACGGGGTAGAAAAGGATTGGAGATGGAAGGAAGGAATTATCTTTTTGTTCGGTGCTATTTCTCCCGTTTAATATGTACATATATTCATAGTCGATTTGTGCCTTTTTTCGCGTGTTATAGATTTAAACGCAGATTACATCGACATGCCTTTCGGAAGAGGTGGACCAGGAACGCCAGGGCTACCCGGTTCCAACAGTCGGACGAAGCGAATGCGAACGAGCTTCAAGCATCATCAGCTAAGAACGATGAAAAGTTACTTCGCGATTAATCACAATCCAGATGCGAAAGACCTGAAACAACTGTCACAGAAAACGGGACTGCCGAAGAGGGTGCTCCAGGTAAGCGACAAGTCGAACTTTTATTCTTCTCGCCATTCGGACATTGACCAATTCCACCCTACGAACTCTTAGGGGGCAGCTTGAAAATTAATGATCTAAAATGGTGCTTTTCATGAATTGGGCGCAAACATGACTTTTTCAGCCTACTGTACCAAAAACGGTTTTATTTTTTACCACTTTTGTCAATTGTGTTTTTCAATCTCGCTCTCTCTCTCTCTCTCTCTCTCATTCTCGCGTTCTCCTCACACCGTCATTACGCGTATTTCTCCGAGCGGGGAATAGAAGCAATGATACTTATCATCTATATGCGCTTACATAGTGTAGATCCGTGTTGAGTTACAACTTAAGCGGCAAAACACGATTTATGAGCTATGATGCACCAGCGAGACTGCGCCGACGCTCAATTATAAATGCGAGGCAGCAGCCACTATGCAACTTAATCCGCGCCGTTATTATGTGTGTTTAACCTGAGAATCCAACAAGTCCAAATAATTGCGCCTCCTCGATGCTTTTGATAAAGCTCGACCTCACAATCCACATTAACAATAGTGAACTTTATACTCGTCGATTGCAATTTATTTCGAGTCGTCGGCATTCTTCGATGTGTATTTCTTTAAATTTAGGCACGTTCAGTTTTAAAAAAAAGCAAAGATAAAAAAAACAAAGAAAAAAAAAAAAAAAAAGGAGGAAAGGAAAAAAAAAAAAAAAAAAAAAAAAAAAAAAAAAAAAAAAAAAAAAAAAAAAAAAAAAAAAACGCTGAACGACGTTCTATACGGCGACAACTGGTTGATTTTGTCGAGTCTGACGTTTTCAGTTTTTTGTTCTTCTTCTGTTTTTAATAAATTTTTTTTCTCCCATCGGCTCGATAAAAATAATCACTGGCTCGGCCCCGAGGCGTGTGTATTCTTCTTCCAATTAGTGAGCCCTGGGCCACAGCGGCGGCACGCGAGTAAAAGCGCCGCGACGCGCGATATTTCCGTCGACGCCGAAAACTTGTCCTCTCCGTCTGAGGAGGTATAAACGCGACGGACTCGTCATTTTGGCGGCGGTCGACTATACGGCACTGGCATGGAAAACACAAGGGAGTATAAGAGGTTTTTTTTTATCGAGCACCTACTTTTCTTCCTGCCATAAATCGCGAAAATCGCGCTGCTGCTCCATTTTTCACGGGGCGGGAATGTAGTTTTGACATGCCGCATATACGCGAGGGACGTATTTTACAAGCCGCCGGTCGATCGATGTGCGACGTTCATTAAAATGTCATTTTTTAAATCGTCATTTTAAATGGGAATTCCTTTGTTCATTTGAAATATAAGCGACGTTAATATTCAGCTTTAGAAAACGAAATAATAAATCACCTGTTAATTGTAATTTGTAAATTTTATGCTATTAATATCAATGATAAATTTAGGTCGTGAATGAACAATTTTTTGTACGAGTAGTGAAAAATTTAAAAAACATCGGAATTTTAGCAAAATATATTAAAAAACAAAAAAAATTCTGACGTTAACGCCACACGACTGGTCTTCGAACTGTTTAATTGGATCCAACATTGCTTTTGCGTTGTTCTTCATTTTTTTTTCAGTTTCTCTTGATTTTGTTTAATTTTTTCTATTTTTCATTTTATCTTAGTTCTTTTCTCTTAATTTTTTCAGTTTTCTTGATTTCTTTTTAATTGTCATTGATTTTTAAAAAATGTTTCTCGATTTCTGTTCACTTTTGCTTAATGTTTATTTAATTTTCTTGATTTTTCAAGTTTTCTTGATTTCCCAAGTTTTCTTGATTATTTTCAATCTTTCTTGATTATATTCAAGCTTTCTTGATTATTTTCAAGTCTTCTTGATTATTACCAAGCTTTCTTGATTATTTTTATATTTTCTTGATTATCTTTATGTTTTCTTGACTTTCAACAAACGAAATAACAAATCACCTATTAATTATAATTTGTAAATTTTATGCTATTAATATCAACGATAAATGTAGGTGAGAATGAACCATTTTTTGTACGAGTAGTATAAATTTCAAAAACATCGGAATTTTAGTAAAATATATTAAAAAACAAAAAAAATTCTGACGTTAACGCCACGACTGGTCTTCGAACTGTTTAATTGGATCCAACATTTCTTTTGCGTTGTTCTTCATTTTATTTCTTCAATTTCTCTTGGTTTTGTTTAATTTTTTCTATTTTTCATTTTATCTTAGTTCTTTTCTCTTAATTTTTTGTTTTCTTAACTTTTTATTTTTTTTCAATATCGTATTGTTTACGTTTTATCAATTTTTCTTGATTTCTTTTCAATTGTCATTGATTTTTAAAAAATGTTTCTCGATTTCTGTTCACTTTTGCTTAATGTTTACTTAATTTTTCTTGATTTTCCAAGTTTTCTTGATTATTCAATATTTTCTTAACGTTTTTCAACATTTTCTTGATTATTTTCAATCTTTCTTGATTACATTCAAGCTTTCTTGATTATTTTCAAGTCTTCTTGATTATTACCAAGGTTTCTTTATTATATTCATATTTTTCTTGATTATCTTTATGTTTTCTGGACTGTCAACAATTTTGATTAATCTATGGTAAGATGTATCAATAGACATTTATGAATTTAGTCAAATCCATCTTCTTGTCAATTTAGAACAATAAATAAACAATTACAATAATAAATGTACAAATACTCTTTTTGTATTTTTATATTGATTTGAATGTTATTGTTTTATAATTTTGCTAAATCTCTTTTTTCCTATAGTTTTTGATTATAGTCTATATACAGGGTCGTTGTAAATGGTTATCTGTTCTCCTTTTGCCTATTTTTATAGCTTTTGATGAATTTCTCTTACTTTTTTTCATTATATTTTCTCAATAAGTATCAGTTTTTTTCGGTTTTCAATAACATTAATAAATTGCGAGCATTCCTTTTAGTTCTTACTTTCTTTACTTTATATTTTCGTACTTCGTACTTTCGATCATTTTTTTTCAGTGTCATTAATTTTTATTAATCGACATTGAAAATAATTTTTATTATTTACTATTTTTTTTTCAATTTACTTTAAAAATTTACGAAATTTTTTGTCAGTCGTCAAGACAAATTTAACCCCTCTTTAATTTCTGTCGATTATAAATAATCATCAACAACTTTTTGTTGCAATTGTTTATTTCTACTTGTTTATGTGTTCAAGCTGATCTTACTCACGCGTTATTTTTTTATTCTCGAAAGTTTTCACGTGACGTAATATTTTCCTCTCTTATACATAATTTATTCGGTTTTTTTTTCGGAATGCTTTTTAGGAACAGTCCGATTTCACGCTTGAGTATCAGGTATTCGTGACAAAATGGTGACAGTTATTACGTAATGCTCGAATATTATTTTAACGTCTTTGTTATGTCGCTTTTGACACAGTGATATTTTAGTCACGACAGAAGTATAGAATAATTTCGTTGTTACATGTACAACGATGAAAGTCCGATCTTTCTATTTTTATTAACTTGTTTTGTCGTGGAAAGTTTTTACTTTATTTTTTATTTAAACAAATGCAATGTGAGAGAGAGAGAGGGAGAGAGAAAATCACATTTACAGAATTTCAATTAATTTTAGGGATGTCCTAATAAAATCGTATGAAAACGAATAATCGTTAGAATTATTCAGTTTTGCTGAAAGTGCAGATTATACTAATTTTCAGAAAAATATTTGAAAAATTTGATAGACACACACGGGCGAATTAAAAAATGTGATACATTTTGGTTTACAAAAATCGAAAATTTAAAAATGTATATAAATTGAAAATGTTGCAACAATAAGTTACTTCAAATATAGTTTTCTATCTATATAATTGTTTCATGTCTATAGTTTATATTTAATTATTTTCATATATTAGAAATAAGAGTACTGATGGGCATATATGCCTTAAAGTCATTAAAACTACCCATAGATCATGGATTGCTCTCAGTAGATGTTACTTTTCTCTATACCAATGTCTCCACTGATTTAGTAAAAATTATCATCGATAAAAAATGGCCTGAAATTTCTCTATTAAGCAATGTCAACAAAGAAGATTTCAACAAATTTAACATTAGAATTATAGAAACTTTTTTAATCAACGAGCTACAGTTCAAGTTAGGATTCTATATCAGATATGTAGATATCATATCTCACTTTCGGTTCTTTATGACAAAATTCTAGCAATCTTACAAACAAATTTTCAACAGTTTAAAAAAAATTAAAGGCAGCACTGAGAACAGGATCAATTTTACATTGGCAGAGGAAGAAAACAACAGCATTCGTTTCCTAGATCTGTCACCCTCTAAATTTCCTGGAGTGAAATTACACTTCACAAAGATAATTTAGCTATTCTCGTAAAGGAGTGAATTTTCAATCTTTAGGAGTGACATGTTTGGAGTGTCAATTGTTTGCCTCACTCCAATGTAGAGTTAAATTTCACTCCAAGAAGTGTGAAATGTCCTTGTAAAGAGTGAAAATTAACTCTTCTGAAGAGTGACTCAATTTTCAGTTTTTAAACGTGAAATTTCAGTCCATGAAATTTAGAGAGTAGTTCCTAAAAGACAATAGGTTCCTAGAAAAAATAAAAAAAAAAAACAAGTCAGTATATTTCTGTTTCATCAATAAAAGCAAAATAAATTTTAAAGAGGGCCGTCAACATGTCCGAAACCTAAACATTTAAATCTGTAAATTTGTTTATTGGATCGTTTACCACCTAATTATATTTAGAAATAAAATGCCAAGTAACAATCAAGAAAATCACAATGTTTAAAAACGAACATTTTACTGATATCCAATTAACGAAAATGGATTCAAATCTATTTAGAATTTATTCAATTTCAATACATTTCTATTCATGTGAATTCTATAATTATCCTACAATTTTGAAGATGTTTGCATTCTTTTCATTAAAATTAAAGTAAAAAACATTTAAAGTAAACAAAATTTTTACTTTAAATGCATTTGAATGCGTATGTACATTTTAAAAAACAGTTATGAATTTCTCATTTTTTTATTCAAAAACTTATAAAATGATTGAGAATTATTCTCTGATTTATAAATATTCACGTTTTGGATACAATTATTATGGATTTAAAAACATTCAAAATGGACAGAATAAAGATTAAAACACAACGAAATAAAAGTATTTTTTAATAATTCCGCAGTCAATTTTCGATTGCTGGGATATTTCTTTGAAATACTAAATGTAATTTCGACTTAGAAAACACGAGATTGATTAAAAATCTATCAATTTTCATTTAATAGTACGCTGAGTTCACAAAAACTTTTAATTTTACAATTGAGATTTATTTTTACTGTTGTATGAACAATATTATTTATAATAATAGAAAAAAATAATAAGAGATTAATTAATATTTCTTTTTAATTGCCCTTGATTTAAAAATAAATGGTTCGTGTGATTTATTTTTTTAATTTTGCTTAATTTTTCATAACTTTTTTTTTTGAGTTAAAAAAAATGAAGAGAATACATTGAAATGCATTTAAAACAAAAATAGCACTCTATACAGCATGAAGTTAACATTTTTCCTATTTCGAGCATCAAAATTCTAATCAAATATTCGTTTACAACTTTCATATAATTATATAATAAAATTAGATATTACATTCCGTTTTAATATTTCCATCCATAATTTACCGAAATTTATCGTCAATTTGTCATTTACTCGTTACATGGAGTGTATCGCCTTCTTCGAATTCACCCATGTCTTCAGTGCTATGCAAAACAATAAGTTTGTGGCTTGCCAATAAATTCGTTTTGTACGCATCAATATCATAGCAGGTACCGTTTCATTAATTATCGTCGGTGATAAAGCTAATTAAGTATGTACAGTATATAAATCACTTAACATGCGTATTAGCGTGTACAAGGTGCATAGAATAATTAACGCGATCTCTTATCGCCCTTTGCCGAGGAAATATATGCATCGGAAAGTTCGATACGGCGTTATCAAGTGAACCAAATGGTAATTCCGTTTTTGCGACATGTCGTTCGTAGTTCTTCCTTGCGTTTGGCCCTAAACGCGCCTATAAATTTGCCTCCGCTACACATTCATCATTGTTGGAGTTCTTTCAATATTTAATCCCTGATAACCGTTATGATAAATGAGAATTGCATTTGTTGTTGTTCTTCGTATTCTCTACGATGTCATAAGAAGTGTCACTTTAACATCGGGAATGGTTTTGGGTATTCTTCATCTGAATATTGTAACGTCCTAAATGCAGTCATTCATCTGTATCTTTCACTTGAAACAAGTGTAACAAAAATCACTTTCGAAGAAAACTGTGATGTGTTTTCAATTGACCATGGAATTGACGGCGATAAGATTAAAACCTTAGCATTTCCAATTAGCTTCGGGCGTCCATTGTACGTCTGATGGATGTGCTCGCCAATGACAACTAGACGCACACTGGACGACCAATGACAGTTACTTGTGCTACCTGGGTTTCCATTCTTCGGGGGTATGAGCCAGTCAAGTTCTAATTCCTGAGATCCTTTAATACGAGTATAAACACCCGATGGCCGATTTGTTCTACATCCATACACTATTCATATCCTAATTGAATAAGGACAACTGAAAAATTCTCAAACATGTCATTTACATCCTTTCCCAAGATTCCACTGGCTATGCGAACATCCGAAAAGTTCTTAAGTGGTTTGAGCCTCTCGCGAGGTCTGCCACGTCCAGATCCATCTCATTGGCGATACAATGTTTAATATAAAAAATATCACAGACTCCATTTACTGAAAATAACCGGTGCGAAAAAAGGCCGATGAATCCGGTCTGTGCAGATCGAATGCTAAGGAAACGACATATTTTCTCGAATGACAATAGCTGATTGGATCGCAAGAAATCGAAGGAAGGGATAAGGAATGAAGAGGCAGAGGGAGTGAGGAGATGAGAACAAGACTATGTGTATGTGTTTCTCTGGGTGTGTGTACACCCATGTACAAATACGAGTTCTCGTATGTGAACGAGAGAGAAAGAGAGAGAGAGAGAGAGAGAGGGAGCGAGCGAAAGGGAGACAAAGACGGGCCGAGTTTAATAGTGGAGTCATGGAGTTTCGTTTGGTTTTTAGCCGAGTTCCGGTAGCGCGGTGGATCGCGACCTCTTCGGAATGCCGGCTCTTTGTTTTTCGCCTTCCTGGGTTCTTCTCGTGCACAGCTCCTTGTTGCATAGCATGCAGCCCCTCACCTCCGCGAGTGTATCGTCCCCGATATCTGACGCTGAGAGCGCCTCGCGGGAAGAGGTCTCCCGAATGCGTCGCGACGAGAAACCAGACCGAGGGTTGGTGGATTGGTTGGTCGCCAAGGAGAGGAGATCTAAGAGAGAGAGAGAGAAAGAGAGAGCGAGATAGAGTGAGATGGAAGAGGATTGAGAAAGAGAGAGAGGAGAGAAGGGCCATTGTATTCGGCGCAGCGTATAGGTCTTGGGCGCGCCATCTTGCCTGATATTGATCGCGAGCGGCGCGAATACTCACTCCGGCAGCAACGGGAGTCGGTTCGGTTGTTCCTTCCCATATAAACGCGGATATACTCGTACGCGCATACGTATACGGGCAAAGATATATATTCACCCGTTCGTGCAGAGGGGAACTTCCGACTCTGTTCTTCGCCCCCTTACTTTCGCTTTCTCTTTCTCATTCTCAGCCCTTGTCATTCCGTCCCTCGGGAGTCTGCGAGGGAGGAGACTCTCTTCAAAATGGCGACTTGTTCGATACAATGCACTCCCTGTTTTATGTTACGGAGGATATTCCATTCGTCGAGTCGTTGCTTTACGCCCGATAATGTGAACTCGGCGCTTCTTGGTGCGAAAAGCTCGCTCTTTCTTCGAACAAACAATTACGGAGGTTCGAGGAGAATTTCTGAGCGCGGCGAAGTTTTGCTTTTCTGCATTTTCGACGAGTCAGACAATTCCCGAAGCACCTATTGTGAAGGTGGGGTTATTCCCCGACTGGAAACTTGTTTTCACCCTTCAACTTTCCAAAATCCCATTAGTAGCTTTCGCTTTTTCTAACGAACAGAATTTCGGTACGAGAAAATAATGTTCGTTTCTTCTCCACGCCTTTGTAACGAGTCCGTGTTTTGCCGCGGGACTCGGTTAGCGCAGGTTTAAATGAACTTTTGCCTTAAGAGAAACGCGAGACAAACAGAAAAACATTTACTCGTTTCTATTAAAGACATGGTGCGCTTTCGTCGAGTTGTACACATTCAAGGCAAACTTTACGCTTTGGTGTGCGAAAAGCTCGCTCTTCCTCGAGTATACGATAACTACGGTTTTAGAAGTGGAAGTGCTTTCACGGTTTCATAAATTGTTTTACTTTGAGGCAGATTGGATAACTTTGCTCCATGAAAAACTTGTACAACCGCGCACCACCGATGTTACTAAGTTCAGCTTTGCTATTGCTCGTCAGAGCGGCAAGTTTCTGGGCTCGACTCCCTTCATCGCATTGTTGACTCTATGTGCAAACATTGCATATCTCACATATGATATTGGTCAATTGTGATATGGTGGAAATCTGAGGATGGATGTTTTCGTCATACGGTTCCTGCAGATTCCTTGAACCATTTCACGGTTGTCGTTATACGAAGGTCATCTGCGGATGACATCGGGACGGGAGGCGCCAATATTATGGGGGTAAGTTTTCTAATAATGAACTATACTATTCTGGTAATGAAGGTTCCTCATTATGTGTTATTCACGAATGATGGTTTAATGCGATAATATTTCCATATATTAAAAAATACTATTTCTTTATTAGATACATTCTAGGCTAGTGTTTCGTCCCAGGCCTGTTTACGGACCTATCAGTATGACTATGTGGGAATATTATAACTTCTTAACACGATTCACCAATATATGTTCTACGTATTATTATATTTTCTGTATTTTTTGTACACATCCAACAAAATAAATGTCCATTCTTTCTGTAATATTTTAAAACGATTCAATCAGTCCTTACCGAAGTAATTGTTCGTATGTTTTCATCCAACATTTATGCCCAGGAAACATCTGTTTAAGACCTATAGTCAGAGAAAATAATAAAATTAAGCAATGTAACAAATGCCTTTCAGCTGAAGGAACAGGTTAGGTCAATTCCCGAATTGGTTTGAAACTTAAAAAAAAAAAAAAAAAAAATTAGACAGGTGTGTTACGAGCAGTTCTTCACCCAACTTTGGTCATTTGTCTGTTGCAGGTGTGGTTTCAAAATGCTCGTGCGAAATGGCGGCGCATGGTCCTCAAGCAAGAAGGCAAATCCGACAAGTGTGGCAGTGGAGTGGATGGCGGATCTCTAGGCGACCTCGAGCTTTATGGAAACAGTGCCGGCAGCGGTGGTCCCCCCATGAGTCCGCCCTTCATGTTGGGAGGCCCACACAGCCCTGCATCCCTGGGATCCTTGGACTGCGCGTGATCTACGTCAGCCGACGATATGTAGGTGTCGTGCTTCGATCCAACGTCGCGATGAACATTCAGTGCGGGTCATTAAAAATGAAGAAAAAAAAAAAAGAGTGAGAGACTCAGTGAATTTCCCGCGACGAAAATGATTTAGTTACGTTAATCAAGTATTTGGTGGGTCATCGGTCACGTAGGTTTTTGCTTCAGTTTCTAAAACTGAATTCATCAACAAATCCCCTGATATCGACTGTCTCGTCGGAAAAGGTTTGATAACAATAAAACGACCCATATCGTACTTTAAAAAAAAATATATATAAAAAACGCGTTCCAAATTGTTCGTGATGAACGCCACTTTTAAATGTGCGGTTAATGTAACGGAATGTTTTACTCAACGACTCGGTGGTAAATTTCACCCAGACCTTCGGATAGTGCGACCTTTTTTTATTGACTGAACCTCCAACGCGAGATCGCCATTCCGAGGGGTCGGTAACTTTTATCACGTACTCGTTCTTCGACGATTTCGCCGATTAGTTGTAGGCGAAAACGTGCTTTGTACTATATTCGACGGTAAACGAGTGACAGACTCCGGTGTATTTATTATAGATGAATGGTTAAGAGTGTATAGTTGAAACTCGCGGCCGTTTCGGTTCGCCGGGACAACCCGTCTGAGTATGGAGGGAATGGAAGCGCCCGGGCGAATTGACCGGTACGTAGTTTTTAAAATGCGTATATGAGTATCTCACCTATATTTACCCATCGAAATACGCGTAGCCGAAGCCTCTCGGTACCACGCGGAAAAAACCGTGGGCCCGCTATATTCCCACGTCGCGGGACTGCTTGTGCCAAAAAATAACAATGTCTTTCAAACTGCCATGAAAAATCGTTCTTTTGTATTCTTGTATCTCTACGAAGGCATGTGCTAAAATTTTGAGGCGATGAAATTGTTTGAATAGTTTAAAAAAAAAAACTATAAATAAGTCGTTAAAGCAGGATGTATCCTGCAAAAAAAGTCACTGAAAGCCCTAGTCTAAAGTCAGTATCTTAGATGGTAGCAAAGTTCAAAACTTGTGTCAAGTTTCGAAAGCAGTTTCGAATGATAGCAGTCCCGCGACGTGGGATTGCCACGTGCCCACGAGGGATTGCTGCGAGCCCACGTGTTTTTCCGTGGCGGATCCTTCGAAAGGATCGGTCCGAGAAGTGGAGCGATGTAATTAGATCGAAATAAAATATTTATTGGCCAACGGGTCAAAAGAGACGACACGTCGACGTCGTTTCTATACGTATATATACATATGCGTATACAATATATATGTATATACATAGGTTTTTGTGTGTCGTGCGACAGATCGGCGCTGGACGCGGATGATCGACTCTTCGAATTGTCGCAAACCAAGGACCGTTCGGAGGCCTGACTTTTGCATTTCGACCGCGGCGAACATTGACTTTGTTTATCTCGCATTCGATGTTTGTCGTAAACAATGAAAACGACGATCGGCGTGCATTTTGTAAATAGAAAACGTTCCTCTCGATTCGGTTAATCGCCGCTGTAGCCAGCAGTTTTTAGGAGCATGTCGCAATAGGTAGCGGTTGTTAATAAAGGCAAACAAACAATTTACGACATACGATTACTTTCATTATTCTTACTATCAGTCGCTTTACGATTACTAGCCCTGTAACCGAAAGGAACGATTGTCCATCTTCACGAAATAATTTTTTTATCGAATATATTTTGACTACGTACATCCACAGTGTTGTTTTTATACCCCGAGCCCCTCCGCCATTACATGGCGACTCCTAGATTTTAGACGGTACAGTCTGCGGGATATGCGATTTCATTTATTTACGATAAATGTCAAGCTTCCAAAGTTATACGTCACTTCAGAGGAAAGTTCCTCTAACGACGAAAGTGAAGGAAGTTCTTGCACGAAATTCAGGAAATTGCTTTCGAATAAAAAGTACTCCTCAAATCCCGTAAGCTGGTTGACATTTTTCCGTCGGCCGATTTCAGACAAGACCAGAATAGGGAACGTGCTGGCTGGATGGAAAATAAGGAAAATCATCGAGCCCGAGTACGGCGGATATCTCGAGTTTCTACGTTGATAGAAAGTGACTCCAAGAGTCTCGATTCACCGGTTGTTCGACATCGATCAGCGCATTCAGCACTCTTGCATAGGACTTGTAAAGGCTCCAGGTGGTATATCTCGTCGATGAACAAAAATTAATTACTAATTAAACGTTCCCAGAGGACGCTATTAATTTTTTTTTCATATTATACTTTGAAATCTCGTCGATTTTCACTCGATTTGTGTCCGTTCGAGTTACTGTTGCTGCATTGATTGATTTTCTTCTGTCAATAACTTTCAATGGGAAACTCAGGTAAATGATGTTTAAGAGTATTTTACTGGTCGTGAAAAACGACGATAAATTCGAAATGTATGAATAAGTGGTAAAACATAAACAAAAACTTCAAGGTTATACGGTTATATTTAGCACACTTGTTTACATGTTTTTAAATGCTGGATATTACCACCTTCCTTGAGCATTCGTAACACATGTACAGTTTTATTTTGAAAACATTTATTATTTTTTTTACATGTTATGTATATTTCGTCTCAAATATTGGACTTTTTATGTATATTTACAATGTGGTTAAAATTGTATGAGAAAAATTTACTTTGAAATTTTATCATGACAGATGGCATTTTGCTATACTACATTATTATAAAGAATACAGAATTTTCTAATGATGAAAGCCTGTCCTCAAAAGTCTGCTTTCGTATATATTTGAACATGTATATATTTGTATTACAGTAGACAAAATTGTACGTAAATCAATATAAGCTGAAAACAAATTCTATTTTCAAATAAATATTTATTTGAAAAGTATAGTAAGTAATTGAAGGTTAAAGTGTTTTTTTTTTTTTTTTTTTTTTAATTGGAACCACTCACTTCGACAACGTATTTGGAAAGAGCGGAAAATGGTAAGTGCACGTAGTGGTGGTTTATAATTTTTTAAAAAAACCTCGAGAAGGTCAAATGTCATTGTATATCTTCATACATGGAAAATGGCTCAATTATACGTAAATTTCAAACAATCCATTTTTCGAATGCGTTTTGTACACTTGATTACATCTATTTGAATTTGTAAGTTTGAACGCGGGGCTTGAGTGATGCTCACGGCATAGCGAGCGCGCACCCTTCAATGTGCAAACATATCTATGAGTTCGCATTTTGTAAAGAATATATAAGGAAGCACTTTCTGGGATGACTTGTCCGTTCGTAACAAACCTTTTTCTATTCGTTCAAAACAATGCCCTTACAATAAACATCGAATGTTAAATGTTACGAAGGTTGAAGGATCATTCCCTGGCCATTTAATGGTACCACTAAATTTGACCTTGAACATGAACTTGAATGTTATTGCAAGGTCAAGGTTATTTTTTTAAATGGGAAATCCCTATTTTTAAGACCGGCAAATTACATGTCCGAAACGATATTTTTTATTTGCACGAATGTGACCTTCAGAAGGTTAAATAAAGATAAAAATACGGGGTTTTCCCTAAAAAGGTTACTCTAAACTTCAGATAACCTTGAAAATTAACTTCAAGATCGTTGAAAGTTCAAAGACAACTACTTCTGGATTACTTTTTAACATTTGACCTTTATTCGACCTTCTGAAGGTAACATTCTTTCAAATTAAAAAGTATCGTTTCGGACGTAAAATTTCCCGTAAAATAAAGGATATCACACTGAAACAATATATCAAACATTTTAACTGGAATAGTAAATGGACGCTGACACGCATTTCCTTTCGATTGGTAGAAGAGTCGTCGTATATATGTAGGATGTAGGTAGGTATAGGATGTAAGTTACACTAAACGCTCTCAAGAATGCTTTGCCGAGATTCCCCGGTAAGTGTACGAATTCCAAGCAAGCGGGAAATTGGTGTTTTACGCGTAACTATACAGTATTTTCCACCTTCCCACGGCTGGATCTTGATTATTCAGATTCGGGAGGTGGTTTAAAAAAAAACTGCTCCACTTTGTACTCGTCACGTTTATAACGGGATGAAATTTGCATAACTAGAGAAGATCATCAATGAAACCGTCTTGATTTCATCTCTAACGTTGATTGCATCTCTTTAATTCGGTCGTCTTCTACGGAACTTAATTTCTTTTTTTATATTCGTTCAAACATTAATTGAAAACAAAATTTTAAAAAATGGAGTGATTATAATTTTTTATCCATATTTATTTACTATTTTTCAAAGCAACTCTTCACATTATCCATGTTTTCGTCGCGTCAAGATTTGCGTGAGCCAGAATCTGCCATCAGATATTAAAGCCTTAAAATGGCGGATTCAATATGGCGGTAGATAAAATGGAATTCTTGGGGTTACCGAATAATTTATTACATGTACATTAACCAAAATGGCTGATGTAATGAAGACGATTCATGCGTAATGTAATCTAAACTTTAGAAAAAAAAGTTATCAATTATCAAAATTTTGATCAGCCATATTGGATCCGCCATTTTTGAATTTTGTAAACTTGACCTCGGTAGTAATATCCAGAAGTACAATTGCTAAAAGTGCTTAAAATTTGTAGAATTTGAGGTTATGAAGAAGAAACAGGAATGATCTGACTTCCATTTAGCAGGCAACAATAAATGACAGCATCTATTCGATTGTCTGTGAAGTGTTGACCATCACGCAAAATCTATTGTTTACGTACAATGGCCACACGAAATGACCAATCTTTTATATAGTTGTAATTAAATATATACTTCCTCGAAGCAAGTATACGAGCGGCACAAAATTGTAACGGTCTACCATTCAAACACACCCGTGTTGCTCATACGCCGGTACCTGTCGATGTTTTAAATCGACCGAAATGAGAAGGATGCAGGTTAAGCAAACAAGACGTTTTGGTCGTGTCGTCGGCGCTGCTTTTGGTTGGCATCTGCGTCGAGCATCGATCATCGCCGTTATCGACATCTCGATCCCGGAGGGAGAGAACCAGAGCGAGGAACGCGAGCGAAGACATCGCGGGAAAGATCTGGGGAATCTTCGGTCCTGCCGGATCACGCCTGATCGGTTACGAGAATAAGTGGTCGTCCTATACGACGGGAACGTTCCACATTTCGAACGCCGGCACTTTTCGTTCCTTCTACCGTGCAAACTGATAAGCTTTAAGAACGTTCACGAATCTTCTCCTCCATCTAGGCCAAACTCTTTTTTTCTTCTTTTCCTCGTAAAATTTCACTGAGATAACGGACAGTGTCCTTTCTTATGGAATTCTGGGTTTACTTCTGAACAATTTGGATTGGCTTTGGAAGTCTCTCCCTTCATCCCTCCTAATTCGAGAAGGAAGTCCGATTTTGGAATCTGGACAGTTTTCTTGGAGAATCTGGAAAATGATTTATTTTTGGTGGATCCCAAAAATACGATAACCCGAAAAAGTTCGTCAACAAAAATAAACAATGACGCGAGATCAACGGCCGAAAAGAAACCTCTGCATTTCCGAGACCCCAACACAGCAGGCGATTATGCTAGCGTCAACGTCTCGCCTATGCTCCGATGCCATTCGACAATCGCGCTTTCACCATCGACAGTCGCTCCGGGACTTCAAGGTGCGGAATCATGTACGAAACGCAGATTCTCAGACCGAATTTCTTCACCCCCATCATTCTCCCCGACCGCCATCTTTTGTTCTTTTTAATCGCGCCTGCACCTCCCTACACTTCTTTCATGCTCTCGAGGCGCGGGTGACAAACAACTGCGGATTCCACGGATACGCTAGACTCGCAGTCTCGCGCTAATTAACGAAAAAACGCATTCGAGCTTGGCCCGGCACAGTGGTCGGAGGCGAATTTGAATATATACGAGCCGGCAGACAGTGAGTGATGTCGCACCTGCCGCCGCGAGTCAGTGGGATCGCTACCGCGACTTTACGCATCCATAAGTCACCGCCGCGCAAAATCTGCGATCGCGGTGCAGAGAAGTGCCTGCTTGATGCGCTTTTTTGATTATTTTCGTAACGGTGAGAAATGTTATTTCGAAAATTCCATCGGCCGAGGAGGTGTCTAATTTTATTTGCAGGAACTGCAGAGATGTCGAGAATGCGGCATACCATTGTGACCCCTGCCCTTCTATAGTGCTGTTCTTAATATATATATGTTAGTAAGTGCATTTTTTTGCCGCAGAGGGCGCAAAATGCGGTTTTGCGCACAATGAACAATGTAAGTTCGGAACCACTAAAATTGGGTGTTGCTCCTATAACGTTTAATAGTAACGCGTAATGGGCACAAAATATTCATTTGGACATTTACTTTGGAATGCCGCGTTGCGATTTTGTCAAATTAAAGATGGCCGCACTGCAACAATCCGCAAAGTTTATTTATTTTGTACGGTATAATAAATAGTAATTCGTTAACAAATTTTTGCAAACATTTCCAATATGATTGGTCCTTCTAGTTTACTAATGTTTTACGGGCTGCTGATCGTGAATTCGAAATCAAATTTTGTAAATTCAAAATGGCGGATGCAATATGGCGACCAGAACATTGGAAATTCCATATTGTTTTGACGAAACACGACGAAAACGGGTTCCCGGGAGTTCCCGTAGTCATGGTTCGCGAATCCGAGTTTAAAAATTGCAATTTTAAAATGGCGAATTCAAAATGGCGACCAAAAAGTTCAAAACATAGAATGTTGTAAATAGACTGTAATTTTTATTATTATATTATTATTATTTATTATTTATTATTGTTTATTATTATTTTGTTGTAAACTACACTTTTTCCAAATAGTTTCAATTACCGTTCGCATCAGTATATTAACCAACGTCTACCACGAGTAGTTTGCTCGATCGGATTTACACTTATTGGTTTTGGTGTTTTTCTAAAAACGTAATTTTTTAAGTACTACCGTTATTCCCCTTCGAATATAGTTTGCAACGCTGCGTGAATTCAGAAAACGGCAGTTATCGTGACGGATGCCTGGTGCGCAAAATATGTAAGTACTTCTGATATTATGTGGTATTAATTGAGCTAATCCTCGTAACGGATACCGAACTATCCGATTGCAAATACCAATAAACCGCTAATCGGCAACGATAATCCGATGATTTTGTACTGGCATTTCGTAGCCGAAACCGAATACCCGTAGCCAGAAATAATCGATTGATCGTATTTCACTTAACGTTGCTCTTATTCAATGAAGACGTTGACCTGAACCTATTCGGAGAGGCGAGTATCTGACTTTTCAATCATTAGCGTAGGTGACGATGGATATTCATTAATAGTTGTAAAATTATAGTGTTGCTCTGATTTTAGTAGAATGCATTGTTCATGGTAAAGAGTGAACTCAAGGAACAACTGGTTAAAAAGAATTTTCACCTATGTAATATAAAATATAAATTTATATTTTTTAACGGGAAAACATCTCTTTATCAAGATTTCATCCAGAAAATGTTTTTTTTTCAAGATGGCGGTTTCAAAATGACGACTGAATGATTATTTCGTTTTTGATTTATGTAAATTTCAATCTTTACAGGTGTTCTTTCGTGTTTTCGAAGATAAAATATTATTTGTGGGGGTTTTCGAGATCGATGAATACGATTCTGACGTCACAAATGCATAATTCAAAATGGCGGATCCAGTATGGTCGATAGTTTCAGGTCAGTTCATTGTTTCTTAACCAAACCAGCTGGGAATTTCATTAACTGGGAATTATTGAGGTCGCTAATCGCGATCCTGATGTTATAATTGAAGAATACAAGATGGCGGGTCTAATGTGATCAACGACCCTACAACCCCCAACAATAGCATTTACATGCCAATTGGATAAGACATAGCAAATTCAGCTAGAAATGGATGTATCATATGGTATACGTGTGGTTACAATAACGATATTAACAACGATTTCTTATGCAACAGAAACAATTTTTTTGAAACGTTTTTAATTGAGTTATATAGTCTCCCAAAAGTTGCGATGACTTCTCATTGTAAACGTTTCCGAGACGTTTCAGAAACAATAATGTACCGTTCATACGTAACGTTATACTTTCTTATTGTCAAATGGTCGTAATGTAACGTTTCGGCAAGGTTACACGTTTCACAATCAAGACAATGACGAATAATTGAATTGTCTCGTTAACTCTGGGTTCAAATTGTCATCCATATTGGAATCTGTGTCACTGATTATATTTTTTTATTTCCCACTTCAATTATTCCTTTCATCGAAACCAGAATTCTCGAATACCTTCTTTGTCGCATAAATAAGAGTGTCGCTCGACAGCGGATCGTTGTCATCGGCAATGTCGGGCATTTTTTTAAAGGCATTATTATCAAGGCGCGTGTATATAACATTAGTACTAAGCGCATACCGGGAACAGTGGAAGCAAACTCAAGTACGAGGGGCAATTGTTGTCTCGGTTCGTAGCGCTAGCCATTCACCGCTAATGAGCATCTTATTGGCTAATGAATTATCAATCATTTTCCGAAGACTCTTTAATCGCTTCTGAATTAACGACATATTCACGCCTGTGGTCCTGGATGATAAGACTCATTTCTTTTTTTTTTTTTTTTGTTTCTATTCGTCGCAGTGTTGCTATTACAGGCTACCGCCTAAGTAGTGATTTGCAATTGAAATCAAAGAAGTCGCGGATGACGATAAAGGATCGATTGTGCAATCGATGTTGCGCGATGGGTGGATTGGCAAACTTTACTTAAAAAACTACTATCAATCTCAGTATCGATCTATAAGTCGGAATAAAACAAAAGAAAGAGATAAAAAAAAAGACGGACTTGTATGAAAGCTGAAGGGCACAGATCGAGGACGCGCGCGTCCGGGACCACACGCAATCGAGGCTCTTTTGCCATTGTACCATTACCGAGACATGGCGTGGCGCTTGTGTCGCCCCCGCGGTCCATACTGGCTACTCATACTCGCCGTCATATCGTCTCGAACATTTCTCATTTCGTCGCATTTGAGGCGACAGGGGATATTTACGAGAGAGCATTATCTTGTCGGATGTCCGCCCAAGTGATAAGTTCGCCCGCCTTTATCCGCGCGATCTGCTTTCGAGATATCCCTTTATTAAAAAAGCGTGTTTTGCCTCTCGCCTTCAGATCCTATCGGACGGAATCGCGAATATCGAAATTGACGTTAACAGGGATTGTCTGAAAATTGGAATTTCGTGCAATCGTTTTTAGCCGAAAGGCTTTTACAAATTTCAGTTTGGAATAAGGAGTCATGGCTGACCTAACCTAAAATAAAACTGACCTACCCGTAAACAAATTGACAAGAATTTTCAATTAAAACTGCCAACTCAAAGTGGTGAAAACGTCTACCGACATTTCTGATGATTTGTAAAGACAAATTTTGCTTTGTTGGATTACGTCATAACACAGATAAACAAGCAACCCTACGAGTTATTTGCACTTTATAAGGCTAATCTAAAAATGCTTCCATAGAAGAAAACTGTGATCAAACGAAACAAATTATCTGAAAATAAATGACCGCGGAGCCTTCTCGGAACGAGAATCCGATGTTGTACATTTAATTAACGCCAATCGGATCGGCGAGTACTACAATGAAACACTTGGGCATTTGCATACGGCGGAATCGCGGAGTGTAAATTGTATCAGCATCAATCGTTTAAGTGCAGCCTGCCATTATGCGTGCTTGTATCGTAATGCATATACATACACCCATAAAGAGTTGCACGGCGAGAAGCCAGTACTGGATGGCATGGGCCGCGAACAATCACCACCCACGTTCCTCATTCTTTTATAGGCGCTGCGGCTCCCTCAAGCGCGCACGGTGCAAGATTAAGCGATTTACGATTCTTTTAAATTACGACCTCTTAATTAACCCGTGAAATGCATGACTTTTGCATCCCGTAATTACTCAATCAGAGGGAAACTCGTGTTTGAATAAATTAACGATAGGTTTACTACCGATAAACCTAATCGATACGAATTTATTCATTAAGCCGAGTTGGCGACAATACCGCGACGGATAACATCATCGACGGCATGACTGAAATGTAGACTGAAATATTACAACTAGTCGCGATTCGATTCATTTGCTGTCATTCATTATTTTCTCGATGTAATGTGAAGTGCTAAAATGTCATTGATACGACATTGATTTGAAATTTATTAATCATTTACGTAAGTTGAAAAATGGATTAAGAAGTGATACAATTTAGCTTTGGTCTTGCTTTGTTCATCATTGAAAAGTAAAGAAAACTCGACGGCGACATTATAGCAAACCCGGATAGATCTGCGTTAGGTCAGGTCAGGTCTATTGTTCTACAGTTCATTCGGAACTACCACATCGTATCAGTCCAACTTATTCGGACTCTACTTTGAAAATTCAGAAACGTCTGTCAATAACGAACCAATTAGGACGTCCAGAAAAAGGTTCGGGTAATTGCCATGTGTGCTCCGACTTACATCGCGCATTTTACATCATTGATACAATGTAATCGAAACATTAGCATTTATTCGTTTCGAGACACCTTTTAATGAAAAAAA
Source organism: Trichopria nigra (assembly GCA_030522945.1). Lineage (NCBI taxonomy): Eukaryota > Metazoa > Arthropoda > Insecta > Hymenoptera > Diapriidae > Trichopria > Trichopria nigra. Next base: position 29,357 of record JAPYZR010000118.1, on the reverse strand, counting down.
TTAATGAGTATCTATCCACGTCATTTTTGCCGGCTGATCCTTTTTTTCATCGGGGGCAGGTGTGATGGTTACAAATGACGAAAAGCACGAAGAGTGACAAAAAACATCTCGCTCCTCGCAATGCAACTTCGGTACAGTCCTACCAATCGATAACGAGTCCCGGGTGCAGCCTTCCTTCGCGCGATTTGGGTGGTCCTGAGTGAAGGAAGACAACGTTGCGTTCCCGTTAGGCAGCACTCAGCTCCTGCCCGTCGCAAAAGTATCAGCCATTCCCGTTCCGTCTCTATGTAAGGCACATCGGGTCCTTTTTTGACATTCCGCATTTCGGATGAAACGCGCGCGACCGATGTCGATCCGCGCGTGAACTTTTTAACGAGGAAGCAACGCCATCTGGACGCCAGGCTCTCGATGCTGAGCAAACTTAGCAGGAAATTAATGTACGACTCGAAATTAATGGTCGTCTGACAAAGCTGTTTCAAAGACATCGAACTGGGAGGCATCTATTGTAATACTCGCTTCGACTCCGTCCTTATTCCTGAAAGCAGTCATGGACTTGGGTCAAATTAACTTCATACTATTTTATACAGTGACAAGAGCGTGTAATTGGAAAGAAACTGTTATTGATTTATCATGTTTTCAAACGTTTTTAATTTGCATCCGAGCAATCTTCCATTTCGATGGTGGGCATTAAATTTAGAAACTGATTCAGTGGCCCATTCGATAAACGTCAATCCGTTCGATCTCTCGAAAGCTCGTTGGAGAGCTCGTCTGTAAAAAAACGGTAATAACTCGAGCGCTACGGTTAACACACTTCATCGAACTTCGAAACCCTAAATCATGCCTTATATTCTCTTCTCTTCTCCGCTCCGGTGTGAGCAAATAAACAAACACAGATTAGTCTCCCAAGAGGGGAGCATAAATCATCCCACAACTCGTTGACTCGCTAAGCGCGCATATATGAGGTGCATATATACGTGGCCCGCGGTCGAAAAGATTTTTGCAACGATCGGTGTATATATATATGTGTGTGTGTGTATGGGGGCATTCGTTACTTGGACGCTTATTCGCGCTGACCATATAGACCAGACTCGCTTGACCCGTAACGAACTTGTGTACGCGTATTTATGCACGTAACGCGATATTCAAGATGGCCGTTTTATTTTCACTTTAAGAATCGTAATAGCAGTAATAGGTTCATCGATTTCATTGTCAATTCCTGACGTACTTTTTTTATCAGTCTTACTCTTTCCTTTTCCCTCTTACTGAGACGATACGAATTTTGTTATTTTAGATCCACGAAATTCTCGCGCCTATTGTACCCGTATTTCGTCCTATCTTAGATAATCCGTAGCTGATTATTCTATCAAGACGTTTGTCGAACCCTTTCATGAACAAATACGTCCGGAGCGTACGCCGACAATAAAAGGTGGTCGATATGTACAATTCTGTCGACGCTAATGGATCTCCACCCCTATAATGCAATCAACCGGAGCAGGTGTCCCTACATGTGATAAAAAACAAATACACGCTTATTGCACAATCGAGCCGTTAAGGCCTTAATCCGTTATCAAAGCATCATGTTCGGTACTTGCTAATTGGCAGAATGATAAGACGAAAAGCGTCTCGACGATCGTAATCTAGCTACACTTTTGCACTTGTACGTATATTCAATTAAAACTGCTAAACGGTGGACCAAATTCCAGGGTCCAAACTACGGACTATAACTTACGGTAATTTGGGTATACCCTTACAAAAGTGAAATCAAACATTTTCGGTTGCGATTTTTTTAGGATTATTCTAGGATACGGTTTCATAAAAATTAAAAGACCCTAACAATCGGAGGCATGATTACCCTTAGTCGCGATTAAACGCGCCTAGTTTATGCAATATTCGGAATTCGGATGACGCAAGCAGCGACGAATATGCGCGCTGATGAGTGAGGATGCACCTGTACATACGCTACCTGCCTCTGGTAGAGCACGTGAGACGACACCCTCGCACACGTACGCGCCATAGACACCGCACTAACGAGACTCGCCTATAAGCTGCCAATTAACCGGCTATGAGTCTTATACGAGCTTGGACGTCAATTAATTTAAATGCTCTTCCCCTCGCCGACCACCCGATAGACGATGCGCACGCTGTGCACGGTAGCAGTACGCACGTGGTTAACCCGCTACGAGGCATCGATGTCGATCTAACGATCTCGTTATCCGGATTATTCGCTGCGTGATTCTCGTTTCTGTCCGCTCGTTGCGTGGATTTTCACGAATGCCTGGCATTCTTTTCCCCCGGCGAATAATTTCCAGTGCGCTGCGATGAGTAGGCAGGTCTGGCGAATCTTTTACGTCTATATATACACACCTGATCCATTTCATTTTGACTGCAGAAACGAGGTACGATGATCGATGACCTGGAACCTTTGGGCAAAAGCCGACAGTCGTTTCCTAACATCACCGACTTCTTTTTCGTCCTCTTTCTCTTCTGTCATCGAGTCTCTGAAAATAGCCTGGATATTTACGCTTGTATTTCTATTTTTTGTCATTGTGTCATAACTGACACGAGGAGCTGAAAGAAGCCGAGCTGCGCTATTGTGCTGGCTGATTGTCTCAAAGTAAGATAAAGATGCAACTGTTTTCCCGAAAATAACTTGGCGGTCGTTTGGAAAATCGCTTATCCATGTCGGAATTTGGTTATCTAACTTTGCGAAATTAATGTTTACTATTAATTCAAACACAAAATTATTCTTTGCATAACTGTGAAACAAAACGATTATTCTCAACATAGTGCTGATTGTCACGTGCGATCGTCATACGCATCCATCATCGGAACTGAATAGAAAGCGCATTAGTTCGAAAGCTGAATCGCGATAGTTCAGCAGGAACAAAATCGAGAGATGGCAAAGACCAGTCGCGTAGGTATAGGCTGCTGTCCGGTTTTCATGAATTATGAATCGAGGATCCTACCTAAGTCCGACTAGTAGCTAGTGAGGGGAGGGCCGCTACGTGTCTTCTTTTTTTTTTGCCTCTTTTCAGACTGCCTCGTTCACCGTTTTCATCTCGGTTGTTCGATTCTTCTTTTCATAATGTCCTCGAGATGGAGGTACAGACACGTCTATGGAAATACCACGCGCACGGGCATCTTGTATTGATTCGTTAACCGGGTACCGTGACTCAACTGACCGATTAATCATTCGAGAGAACTGTCTTCGCCACTTCTTCGCCGGTCTTACGGCTGGAAATAAGAAAATTGAGAAAACGTCGATTCACTCCGATGCTATGTTTACTGCACCAGGACGAAGGAATGATAAGGAACGTCTTTTGAAGTGGTCAAGGAAACTGAACAGGTCGTCCTTATCATCGCTTATTTTTTTCATAGTTAGGTTGGGTTAGGACTGATGGTTCTTATTATTACTTATCTGCTTAGGTTGGATTGGGTCAGCATAGGTTAAAGTGGATTAGGTCAAGTTCGGCTGGACCAGACTTATCGTACGTAGGATAATTAGTGTTACTTACAGATTTTGCCCATTACAAATAATGTTTATGTTAGCGTCCATTGTTCATCGCACGTCCATGGTTTTTACGCAATGGACGTCCTTGACACTGTGACGAACATTGTAGGTACTTGTGATATCTAGATGGCGTTCCCATTGAATAAACACAAATTTGACCTCAGAGAAACCCTATTTAAGGATTGATGATCAACTGCTAAGAGACGATTATTACAACGTTTCTCAAGGTCGATTTAAAATCTCATCTGAACGACTGTCCAGCGTTTGTTTCATTCATGTTTTAACCGACGATTTCATCAGAAAAAAGACTTTTCGAAAAGATGACGAGCCACGCTTCTAAATAACGAATCTCGTGTCTACATAAGAATATAATGAGAGGGTCACTGAAAGGGTAGTGACAGGAACGTTATCGTATCGAGGGATCACCTCGTTGGAAGGCCTCGACCAATTGGAGTTTTGATACCTTTCAGTGGTGACTGGTGTCGACATGTGGAAGAGTCAATCCTTACCCGTGTAGGCAAAGACGCAACGGGGCGCCCGCTACCCGCAAACTTACAGACCTCTTTACAGATCGTTACTTGTCCGAGCAGGGCCACACATAAATTGGGTCTGGGAGCATACCTCAATTTCGATTTTTCGAGCACGCCCTTCACTGAACACGCGATCTGTACTCGTGTTTAACAATACACGAATGCCTCGGTCCATTCTTGATGGACCATCTGCGAAAATATATCTCGGCCGATGGCCGGCAGGTCGAGGTTCATCGTAAATTTGACCGCGAGTACTTACATGTCCAGTTCCACATCGCGGGTATTTACTGTAGTTTCTCAGTACGTCCACCAGTTATCGGTACTTGTAACAGAATTATGTTTCGAATACATAACCATAATATTTGCGTACATCTTCTGACATACTTTTCCCGTCGATGCATCCGTTTTGTGACTGCACATTCCGTTGGTGTAGTAGTATTGGAAAAAAGGATTGAAAGGTGAAAGACACAGTAACAATAGGTTCGGAGTAGACCTGATCGGTATTTGTTCGTCGGGACAGAAAAACAATAAATTTCCGGTTCCTGATCAAGTGCCGCAACAAAGAGGTTCGTGTTGTTTACCCCACAAACCCAAGTGTAAAATTCCTTCTAAAACTTCAAGCGCGCACGGTCGATTATAATACGATTCGGAAGAGGAGCCTCCTCGGGGTCGTATGTCAAAGGTTTTTCGGCTTTTGCGGCATGTACGGGGAAACGAATACGACCGAGTGGCGCCAGGCCGTTGCGTGGGTGACACGCGATCCGTCTGCAGGAGTGTCAACCATCAGCTTCGCGGTTTCGGGGCTCGGTTTCGTAAAGGACCCGAGGAGTGTGAGAGTAGAAACTTTCGGAAAAGAGGAGGATGCTGCGAAACAGGAACAGAAGGAGCGAGAGAAGGAAGGAAACCATGAAGGAGGGAGAGGAAGGAGAGAGACTCACGTGCAGCACCGCCACCGCTAATGACGCGTGCAGCGGTAGAAGGCTGCGGGGCGTGTCTCAGAATTCGAGTTATTTTCAAGCTTCGTAAGAAGGCATTTATCAAACGCGGGACGCTAAGCGCGCTAACCTACACGAGCCCCCTTGTATAGAGCGCGGGGTCTCGCCTGCTGCAAGACACCGTCAGCCGGAAGTTCGTGATACATGTGCGAAAAAAACGTGTTTATTCCTATCGAGTCTGTGAGAAAACTTGCGGTCTTTTCGGTAAGCCCCTATCCAAATTACCAGATTTGTTCTGGCGTTAAAAAGGCGTTTCCCCGTCTCGAGTTTACTAAATACCGATGAAAAATCTCCGTTCCGATTATCCGATTCGAGTTTGTGAAGGCTAATCAATCGTAAAATGAAAAAGGTTTTGGAGACTCGACTTGATGAAATTTCTAAACAAAAAGTCTAGTATGAAAATGACATTCACTGCATTGGATCCAATTGTGTTACTGTAGTTTTTGATTTGAAATTTCATAAAGAACCACCTTTTGAAATGACATCCGTTACTTCTGGGACACACTGCATATACAATGGCAGAGCTGTTAGTGCCTCATCCGCAAACTCCTTGCGTCTCAAGCAGTAAACAATGGTTTATTTTACCAAAGAATTTACGAAAATTATGTGATCTACGGAATCCTGATCGCAAGGGATGGATGAGTTTATTACTTTCTAGGAATTATGTGCTTTTTCGGGTAAAAATAAAATTTACAGATTTAGCGAAGTTAGAAATAGTTAGTTTGTCGGTGATTTTTCTTTGGTAAGCGGAGTGACGAAAGCTTTTCTCCATAATTTGGTAGAAAACGAAAGACTGTAGAGATTAGTGATGAATGTTGCGAAGATTGGCAAATACATCATTTATGTTGTCTAATGGTAAGTCATCAGTACTTGGGTTTGGAGATTTATGGGATAGAAACAGAGTCTGGATAACAACAGTGACATCTAAAAGAGTAAATCTGGTTTGTTCATTCGAAGTGGGATTTCCAGCGATTTACCGTGACCACGGTGAGTGCATGGTTTATGGTTGGAGAGTATTTATTATGCAGTGAATGTAAGGCATCAGGATAAAAAAAACGATAGAGATGGTTTGGAATGAACTGACGATAATCCAAAAGATGGCAGCATTGGCCATGCAGATAATATGGATTATGATCGTTATCTAAAGCGAAGAATAACAAATCACAAAAAAAAACAAGTAATTCCAAACTGTTCTCAAGGAGACTTTCCCCGTGTTTTTATCGGGTATACTAAGAACACGCAAAAATTGCATTTCTCTTTTCTTTTTTATCACCCATGTTTTACTGTTCCGAAGCATTGCGGTAGCGACGCCTTCGTTCGTGGCCGGTTACAGTAAGGCACTTTCGCAAAAGAGAAAAGAAAAAGTCGAAAATAAAAGGGCTAGAGTCATTGAAAGGGCCACGGCGCTGTGTGAATGCGGCGGCTGCCTCTCGGTAGGAATTCGCGCACGATTTTGAATAGGCCCCTGAAATAATGCAATCGCCTCATTAGCGCTCGCACAGTGGCGCAGTGCCTTTCGAAAACACGCATTCGAGCAACAGGCCCGAGCTGTTCACTTTTGTGCTCGGCCACCCTTTCGGCGCGCATCCCCGTATATATACATGCAACGTAGTGTACGCCGACGAGGAGCTTCATCCTGCGGTACGGACAAAAACGTGCCAGCCGCAAATGGGTTCTTCGCGCGGCATATGACAAAAGTAGTGAATGGAAAAAGAGCAGAAATAGAGAAGAAAAAACTGGAGAATTATCCAGGCGTATTATTCCAGGAGCCTACCGAGGCTTCGTGTAAGAAGCAACGAGGAAATTTCATTGCGATTGAACGCGTTCTTCAAGTTTCAGGAAACCAGAAAGTTCGTAATTCCGTTGGTCATCCAAAGAATTTCTTTTGTCGGACTGAAGGTTTCGCGAAAAACCAGCTTTATCAAAAGTCAAATTATTTTGTATTCCTCGTCTGTAAATGTATCTTGTCAATAACGGTGAAACGACGGGTCCATGTAACGTGCTTATTTCATCGGGGTAGGTCGTTAGTTGCGAAGGCTCGAACTAATACCCCGATATTAGATGATCACGGATATCTAATCAGCGATCAGTAATTCGAGGAGATAACGATAACGTTAGGAATCATTTGTTCGAAGCTGACCCTATGATGAAGCTGGATGAAATGTACCATAACAGTTTTGACAGGCATGTAGGGCGAACAATGAAGGGCCCTATAAGTTGTGTCCGATCGCATCATTTGGTCCGATTCATACCCTGCCACTGCCTAACAACCAACCGCGTATGCAGACCTTCCGACCCAGGTGTACTCTGCTCGCTACAATGGCTGTATTGCATTTAGAAAAATACGAGGTAATAGATACAAGTGAAATATTATCATCGACAAATATTCATTTCGCATCAAATTGCAATAAACGTGAATATCGGGGATATTTCGACCTGTAATTGATCGATTCTCGAAAAATCGATAACAGTTCCATTCGAAATCAACGCTTCGAAGTAATATTTCTACGTAGAACAACGCGTATCCCGAGTGATTTTTAAACATTGTGAAAACACACTTTTGTACGCTCCCTGTGCGACGTAGGAGATAAGAGCGCAGAGTATGCGAGAAGCAAGAGCGTAAAAAAGAGGGAGTCCCAAGGAAATCCTGCACGAAGTGAAGGCTGGGGAGCCGCGTTTCCCATAACGAAGGTAATTTTATTCCTTCGTCGGGACTACGTAAGGGTGGTTCTGAGGAAAAGGACGCGAAGGGTGGATAAGTATATATATATATATATATAAGCGAACTGTTGGAGCGAACGAACGAGGAGGTGCAGGAGTGATGGCAGAATGACGAGGAGGAAAGAGGCAATCCTAACAATGGTTACGTCGAGTTTCACGTGTGGAAAAAAGACAATTGATAGCTTGCTTGGAACTCCATTATATTCTGACAGTTCTCTCCGTATACTAGGTGACTCTAAAATATTTTAACGCAATTCTTTAATGCAAACTTTGGACCAGTACCACTGGAAGTTTCTTTCTTTGTCTGAACCTGGATTTACGCTTAAAATCGTTCCAGCACCTACAATACTATCGGCTTATGTTTCACTCGTTATTTTAACAATCGATTGCCAAGATACGAGCACGTCACCTGCGACTGATTTTGGTTCGAAGGACTTTGAACGACAATCCCGTTCTTTAATAATCAAACTCATCGTATCGATCCTTACCTGCCGAGCTCCCACAAGCAGCAATGATTGGCAGATAAAAAAAGAAAACATTCTAGCGTATAGAAGTGGGCGGTACTCACGTGTTGACACCCTTACCCTCGACACATTCCAAGCTCTTCCATCCACTACAGTGCGGGATTCTCCTCCTGACTCTCGGAAAATATATATCTTTCGTTATGAATGCAAATTTCCATGCAAGGATTATCGTACGCTCAACTCGAAAAGCCACCCCATCTACGTCTAGATTTTTGGATGGTGCAAAAGCCCTCATCGTCCCCCGTATTTACAAGCACGCGCCACCTACCGTATCAACTGATACCTTTTGTATAGCAAAGGGTGTATCGAATATCGCGCATCCGACACGCACGTTCTTAGCTGGATCCGTACGTTCATAATCGTATCATCGTTTCAATTTTTCCGATGTATACGTTTTCGTTGATTTGGGGTAAACGAACGGGATAAACGGATCAAATTCGAGGATATGACAAAATATTCCGTTGACCATTTTTATCAATCGACAATATATATAAACAATATGTCACATTTTGATAAGGAACGTACATACATGTCGTCCTTTTTTGTTCATCATTTATTGTACTCTTTTAGATCTTCCCTTGTCTTCATTTAATCCAAAATTATAAAAAATTTTAAAAACTTTCCATATTCCAGTTCTCGGCTAAAATTATGTATCGAGCTTACATCCGACAGATTTTCATCCGTCTGTATATACATGTATAGATCGCATCAGGGCCTATGTATTCATTTATTCGATAGGCCACGAGTATACGGGATTAACGAGCGTATCAAACAAATGCACATCAGAGATGCTCACTGCGTGCGCTAATTGATTGACTGCCCAGTCAAATCACGTATTCCGTTCGTTTTATTGCGCCCGTATGACCTCGGCCTTTACATTTCCTACGGCTGATGCTACCAAACATCTCTTATCATTTTTCAGATGACCTAACACGGTGGTTAATTAAACTTGCATTTGCAGACATCAATCGAATGACATCAGTCATGAATTAATTACCTATTAAGGCATCATATGGACGAATCACGCCAAGGCTCATCGTGTCAAATTGTCAGCAATAACAAAGGCCTACGAAAAAATTGTTTTGGTCAGACCTAGAATTCGTTTCCACGTGTTGGATTCGATTATTTGAAATTTGAATGGTTAAGTGTAATAAAAAATGCATTATTTTCTGCCCGGGACGTAGAATACACGTGCATAATGCTCTTAGAGTGTTCTGTTGGGATACATTATTGACAATGTATCGCGACAGATGACACTTTTTAAATCCACTGTTTGTCGTTCTCGCATTTTCTTTGATACGCATCAAAATGTTTTGATACTCAAAGAAAATAATAAGGTCATTAAATTTAAAATAATCTGCGACAAAAAATCTCTTCGAGGGTTCCAAAAAAGACAGATAGGACGATGCTGATATAAAAGAATAACGTAGATAACGAGAGAGCGCGAGATGCGGAAGGGGGATGAAAAGTGATAAAGAGAACGAGAGATGGAAGAAAGAGAGAGAAGGAAAATAGTGGGGGCTGAATTGAAGCGTAAAGAGGGGAGCTGGTACTTGGTGGGCTCGATTTTCGCCCTGCGCACTAGCCAAACCCCAATTAGTGAGAGAACTTCACTGCCTCTAGAATTCGCCTTCTCTCTCTCTCTCTCTCGTTCGCTTTTTCCATCCCTTTTCATTCACTCACCTCTTGCTCTCTTCCTCTTTCCCCCTATCCGTAATCCCGTTTCCACGTGTTTCCACGATGCCTCTGCGCTCTCGATTTCACCTAAAACTGACGCTAACGAGTACGTGGAAGTCACGTGGAAGCAATCGCCAGGGCACTGTCCAGATTTTCTCGGTCAAATCACCTACTTTTCCTGCATATATATATAAAACATGACAGCTCGCGCCGGGAATTACGAGAGGTCTGTCAAAATGTCAAACCCTTCGGTTCACCTTATATGCGAATCTTCCGAGTGGTATACGTTACGGCGTTACGCCTGTCGGCTCTCCTGTGACTTATTGGTGCTGAATGATAATGAACGGACAATTGGCCCATTGTGCCTTGAATGTTTCGTTGATTGTAAAACCGCAAAAAGTGAAAGTTATAAAAAATTATGCGCACATCCGCCTAATTGCGCGAATCATAAATTCGTTTAATGTCTTCATGCGATGATAATGATCCGGGCATTACGTAGCAGGGGCTGAAAAGAAGGGTTCCACAGCGGTACAGATTCGAAGAGGGTCGTACGAAGGGATGGGTCCACAAACAGGCTTGACAACTAAACGATGAATATTTTGGGGAAAGGCGGAAGACTCAATTTGTATTATTAGATATATCACGTAATCTACAACTTAAATGACTGCATTAAGTCCATCGTAAACGATACGTGCAAAACGGTCTTATTGTTTACGTCGATACTTTCGTGGCGTTCATCGTCATATTTTATCGCATTGTCGTCATTATTGTTTTCGTTATGTATACACGTCATTTTAGCTAGATCTACTTTGACGGCATTGTTTCAGAATTGACCAGCTCTGCGCGATTCAGGATTGTGCTATGAAATTGAAACAATCAGATGTTTTGATTCTCAGATCATATTAGACTTTTTAGACTTAAACGAGTTGTCCTGTCTTTAATACAAAACAGACAAGACATAATAAAGGAGAATTAAGAAAGGAGTAAACAAGGATTTGAGAGAACTGAAAAAAGGCCATCACCATACATCGATGATCATCTTTTAACGACTTATGAAAAAGAGATCGAAGTTTCTATATTATTGTAATTTTGTTTTGTTACGTCGAGTCAGATCGAATCGAATTACGTATACGAACTTGTATAAATCGATCAGAATAGATCAGGCTCAGGTTCATGGAGAACTATGCGCAAAATTCAGAACCATACGTGTATATGTAGATAGTTCCAAATCTACTTAAATCTTCTTGGATTCAGTTATAATTCTGTTATAGAATAATTTTGATCTGATTTATATTGAAATATCTTTTTTGGGATTTCTCATCTATTTTCGAATCGTACTTTCAGGTCTTTTTGAAGAATTCTTATTGTCATAATTTTTGTTATGAAAGCTGTTACGATCTAAAAAGAGATAGGCAGTGGATGTTGTTGCAAGGAAATGACGACAAAATAGTTTTGTTAAGTGTCAACAAGATTTCTAACCTAAATGAAAGAATTCATCTAAATTTTCCTTGTTGATTATTTTCTTCTTTGCCGACGTCATTGTCATATTTCCACGTGAAATCTGAATTGGAGATTCATTATCAAAGAGAAATATTCTTCGATACAGGTGAAATTGAATAAACATAAAATTTATAAGAATTTGTTAAAAATAATAAAGAAGATTACATCAATCTTATTTTACATTTTCATTTACATAAAAAGTCTGAATTAAATACAGAAAAATCAATTGAATATCGAAATAAAAAATTGCCTGTAGTAAAATTATGAACAATGGTTTATTGCACAACCAAAGAAATATTCGCAAATCGATCAAAAAGAAGTATTAAACTTTAATTCTTAGATTAAATTCGCAAAGAGAAATTTAGGAAAAATACGAATTGTTAATGAAAATCGATGGAAAATTAATATAAAGTAGAAAATGATAAATATTCAATTAACGAATAAAAAACCAATTGAAATAGATAAAATTCTATCGTAAGTAATTTAAGAGTGACATAAATATAATATGAGTAATTAAAAAATTAATTTAGAAATAAATTTAAAAAAAATGAAATCGACAAGTGTTGAAAACAAATATAATTTAGCAAAAATACATATAAAACCTACAGTTATTGGCAAAATAAACAAACAATTTATAATTAAAAAAATTATCAGTTTAAAGCAGTACAAATTTAATAAATATAAATACAGCCGATTAAAATATACAATAAAAATTACTTAAAAATTAAAACACATTAACGGAAGTCAACGACAAACAACAAAAGTTATCGGAAACAGACGAAAGTTTGCAAAAACCGACAAAAATTGTCCAAAAAACAGAAAATTATCAAATAAAAAATAAAAGTTATAAACATAAATAACAATTAATAAGCCAATGAGAATTCATAAAAATTGGAATAAAGGTGCTCAAAGTCTTAAATATTGAAAAATACATGCAATTTTTATTGTCAAAAACCAATAAAATCGACATAAACATATAAAAGACATCAAAATCAAAATACTACAAATGTTCTTAATGAAACAACGAATTCGAAAAATTGACAATTGATGAAAATATTCCCGAGTGATAGAATTTTAAATTGGATTAAAATAATTATAAATGTCAATATCGAAAAATAAATTGAAAATAGATATGCTTTAAAACAATAGAAAAGGTAATCGACAGTGTTAAGCAATGAATAAAATTATAGATACTTTTTTACCGCATTCGATATACGTCATTGACTCTGTAGAAATTTCTATATAAACGATGAAAAATAACAAAAATATATGCAACAATACTACTATTTGAACGAAGTTTGACAAGACAAATTATTGTCATTCCATTAACATCACTTATCATATTCCTAATTGTCCATCTCTCTTCTAGTTTTGAATCTTAAACAATTAGGAAATATGAACCACATTATATTTTCGTAAATATTTCAGTTGCATCGTTAAATATTAAGAATAACAGCACGTGATAATGAAGTTGTGATAGCAAAGATGGTTTAAACGAGAATCGTGATAATGATGCTACTTTTGACGATGTTAATGAACCTAAAGGAACAGAATTAACACTAATAAACAAAATGATTGTTTTTCTTTTAACGAGCATTACTTGAAGGTTGCCTAGAGGCAACAAACCAGATTTGGGCAAGTTAATTTCTTATAATATGATTTTTATAATATTCTTATAATTTCTTATAATATGATTCTTATAATATGATTTTCACTTTCACTTTTAAAACTTTCTTAATCCGACAGCAATATTTTAAACCAATTTACAGTAACAATGATTGCACTATAATGAAAGATAAAAAATAATAAGCATTTTTAAGGCGAGAATAAACGGATGAATGAACGGATAAACAGTGAAGTTCATGAAAAGTTGAGCGATTAAAATTAAAAGATAATACCTAAAAGATATATAGACTACTTCAAAGTTAAAAAGTTAAGTGATACGTAACTAAGGAAAATGGCAAGTTAAAAGTTAACGACTTAAAAGGAAACATGAGATCATTGCTCCCAGTCCATCAATTTAAACACTTTTTCAAATTTCTTCTGTTATTCAACATCTGTAATAATTCCTTGTGACCGAATAAATTCTGAAGGAAGACGATTCTATCAACAAGACGAAAACAAACGTCATCTCGCCAAATCCATCCTTGCAAACATTGAAGGTAACAGTAATGTAACATTTACATCATTGTTACTTGTTACGTAAACGTTACATAGTTGTTACATAATTGTTACATAATTGTCAGAATTGCCCTGGTAGAAAATTTGAACATTTTCTGCCCAATTACCGGCCAGTTTTCCTATGAAAACGTAACGCTCAACTGCCCATATTTGGCCTATCAATAAATGGCCAAGAACTCGTGAAAATTATGGCCATTAATTTTATGGTATTTTGGTTGGAATAAATAGTACCTTTGCAACCGAGCAGTTTGATTAGTACATTCAAAATAAAGTTTGGGGCGTATGGCGATATTGCTCAAATAAATTAATGATTTGCCATAATTGTTTAGTGTAAATGTGTATCTATTTTAGTTAGAAGATAATAACTTCAAATCTTTGTTTGATTTGCAATTGCAATTATACATTTTGTGTTTGACAGGTTAACCTCACATCAAACAAAGCTTTAGCGGACGCCAATCCATCAATTATGGCCAAATACTGCCCATTTTCTGTTACATTTCGAGCTGGTTTCTGTAACAGATTATGGGCAGCAATTATGGCTAATTCTTGGCCAGTGACCATTTCAGATGGCAACAATTTCTACCAGGGTGTGCTTGCTGGGCAACTCATTCTTTATTTTTTTTAAATTATCCATACTATTTACGATTTAAAAATCTTTGATAATTAATCACGCGGTCACGGACAGAATCACACGGTGCCCAAATCATCCGCCTTATAAAAAAAAAAGTCATACACTCGTCATTATCGTCGGCTTTAACGACGTGCCTAGGCATCTCGAGTTCGGAGAGGCGCGTCAAGCGTGACAATTTCGGCGAGTGTCTTATGACGAATATTCATTTTGCTCCGGTAGCTTCTGCTCGTTAAGTCGGCTCAAATGTCTGCTCTATCGAAAATACTCGTCGATCGACGGAAAACACGACCTTTATTTATCTATTACACGCCGGCCGAATCAAATCGTAGGGATTACCCGGGAGCATATGCCGGAGATTCGGGCCCTCTGGGGGTTGCGGCGAGAGTGGGCTACCCCCCAATTACGGACACCCCTCTGGTTCCTTTGGCAGGAGCAGAGATGAGAGAGAGAGAGAGAGGTCCCTTCGGGACCGACCTCGTGCTTCTGAAACTACTTCATTACGCAGACAGCCGTGTTGACTTGTATTGTGCTCGGCTCAAGAGGGACCCTCCAAATAATATCTGTGACGAATCGCTTGCACTTCCTATTCTTTCCCTAGTTTTCGCTACCTTTAGCGCTGTTTCTTTTCTTTTTCTTTTTTATTGCCTGTTTTTCTCTCTTCCCCAGCAATGATACAATATCGTTTCGCCGCTTATCTCCATTGGCATCCAATCATCGAAAATCATTTCCCCCTGAGCACCTTTTCTACTTCGTTATAAAGTGCTTGTATTTATTGTCTGGAAGAGTATCTCTGATAAAAGAACAGAGTGATCTGATAAATTTCAAATTTTCTCTCGTTAACATTTTCTTAGTGTACATAGGTTTCACGAGGGATTAGGATTACAATTTCGATTTGTTTTAATCAGTTAGATCGTGGATTTCTTTTCTATCTATCTCTGATAATATGACAGATCCCTAAAGAAATGCAACTGGAGTTTCCCAATTTCTCTCTTTAAAGTCACAATTAGGTCGCAAAAAAAAAGAATGTATCAGAGTATGTCACGTTGGATCAGCCATTTTGAATTTTCAAGTTTTTAGGTTACATTTTAAATAGGCAACCGCTAAAACCTGTGGATACCAAGTGTCATTAAAATTGATACCCTAGAAAGTCCTTTTCATGAATTTTGTGCAGTAAACCTAAATAAAAAAATGTCTTACACTTTACAACTTTATCTTTCAATGTCATTCCTATATTAGGAATCTTCCAGAATTGTCATCCATTTGATATGCATCGCCTAAAAGTTTTATTTGTTTTCTTTTATTTTGTACTTCTCTCCTAGGGAGTTCAAATTATTTTTCCATCCAATCACATCCTTCGTATAATAAATCAGTTTCGCTGCAATTATGCTTCCTGATAGGTAAGGATTTCATCATTATATTTTTCCTGATCATCATCACTATTCTCTTGGGCAAAATTATTACTTGCTCATCATTTTTCGACATTTGTCACGTAAACTTTCACGATAATTCATCTTTAGCAACTTTGAAGTTTACATTATTACAGTTAAAATTTCTTCTTCTCTGACCCTTTCATATGTCAAAAATGTCTCAGTAAATTTCTTAATTAACAGAGTGACAAGGTGATAGAAAAAAACCGAATTTTACTCATCCAACATTTTTTATTCGAGAAATAATATAAAAAATTTAAGAAAAAAAAAAACATATAAAACAAAAAATATAACAAAACAGTTTTTAACAATGTTTAAATATACAGTCGTTAGATATAGTTATAAATTTATATACCAAAAGTAGTATAAATAAATTACAACACATAAATAAATATTTCCTTATACTAACATTTCAGTGACAAACTTCTTGCAAGTTTTGTTAATTAAAAAAATTTGTAATTCTATAAAATTAAGTTAGAATAAGATTATTCTACTTTACCTTATCGTGGATTAAAATTTGTGTTTATAAACAGTTGGATAGTCACTGTAAATAAAAAGTATTGTTGAATAAATATTATCTATAATATATATATATTTACATATAAAAACCTTTAAAATGTTAATCGTTTAAACTTTAAAATTTAAACGATCTTCTCAGAAGTTGTTAAAAGACTGAAAAGTTCTTATGTTTATCGATTACAATTCTGTTTTGATTTTCTATATTGTTGACAATCCTATAGAGACTAATTAACGGTAAATGTGTATTCGGTAAATTTGATTTTTCAAAACGTATATTAACTGAATTATTAATTTTCTTAATAAACAAATTTTCCATATGTTTACGTTTAAATTTATCTCTTTTCACAGCTATAAAATTTTAACATTTTTAAAATCGAAGCTATGCCCTGTATTTAATTTATGAATTGTTAATCCTGCGTATTTATCTTCATCTGTATACAATTACGTTTATGTTCATTTATTCGATGTTTTAATAATCTACCTGTTTCTCCTATATATGCTCATTCACAATTACTACATTTAATTCGATAAACAATATCTTTTTTATGAAAAATATCTAATTTATCTTTAAAAGGTTTCAATACCTTCTATATTTAAGTTCGTAGGTTTAAAAACAATTCTAACGTTATCTTCCCTAAAAGTATTATATATTTTCTGAGATGTTACTAATATATAGGATACAAATGGTTTTGCTATAGTTTATGTTGTTATTATCCCTGGTAAAAAAAGTGGATAGAATCGTATAGAATCGGATTCAAATTCTATCCGGATTTTACAGAAACGGATAGAAATGTATAGAAAATGTATCCATTTCTATCCGCTTCTTTAAAATCCGGATAGAATTGGAATCCGATTCTATCCACTTTTTTACCAGGATAATATGTATTTGGCATCATTAATATGCAATAAACGTTATTACATCAGACAGTTTCTCATTTAAAGTATTACTGACGTTGAAACAAAACATTTTCCCAATTTATTCAATTGTTTCAATATTTGTTAGTGTCACCGATTCATTTGGTAAATATGACTGTATTATTTTTAAATTTACACTCTAGAAAATTTTAAAACATAAACAATTTCTTTCTCTGAAATATATATCTACATAATATATGTGTACATATTTTGAAGTGTTGAATAAACATACCACTTTTCTAATTCTATTTTAATATGTAGTCATTTTAAATATGGACTAAACCAGTTAATAAATTTGACCGAACGATCTTCTAATTTATATATATATATTAAATTTAGAAACCAATTCAGTCGATGATATGCCTTTCTATTCAAACTTTATACTGCATCAATTATTCAACCTGACCAAACGATTATTAGGTGAATGTAGTATTACTGAAACGTAATTCAAGATAGTCGACCAATTAAATATCAATGAAATATCAATTATAGTAGTAGTAGTACGTCAGAAATACAGTGGATTTTTAAATCTATGCAAAATTCGCTAAATAGTAGAATCTGTGATTCATCCCAATTCTATAAGAATGTGCCGTCCAAAAATACGAATAATGCAATAATCGTAAAACAGAAACGGCACACCTATTATAGGAGTGAAATGTTAGGGTCGCGCAAATGGCCAGATTTTCTATAAGTAGCAATACAAACAAGGGAGACTTTTAGACGAGAATCCGATAACACCGTCGACTTTAGTAAACCCAGTGTAACTAACGGGTCAAACAAATTTTAATCCGACTTTAGGGGCTCGAAAAAGATTGTACTTTTGCTTATCGACGGAATAAACTGAATCGTTACGAGTTTCTATTGGTACTTTATATCAAACATTAACAGCCTGGTATCCCGGACAATTACTGACCCTTGCCAACATTTCCCAAAGAAAGTGGATTTTCGTCCGTGACGTGTAATTTTTCAGTCGAGTCTATATTTTGATAGATTTGCCATCGTGCCTGAGTGGTGAATTAAATTTCGGAAGGTGAGAATCGCCACGATGATTGATGATGCTTGAAACATGGCGAACTGGAGCTCTCCGGATCCGCTGAAGATCATAAAGACACTGTTTAGAATCTAATCATCGAGCATTGCCCGATCATCGACTGGCCATAAATCAATCCTGGAAATACTTTTCGACCCGAGGAAGAAGAATTGAATTCTCCATACATTTTTTTTTCTTTTCATCTTGCCAAATATCGCCTTTGCCGATCGGTAACATCGCCGTGCATTCGTGAAACCTAGTGCCCTATACGAGTCATCGGTGAATTGTACTTTTCCGCACATGGGTTGGAATTCCCAGGGTGAACGATTATAAATAACTGTCATTCGAAACGCGACTTTTCGACATCCGACGAATCTTTAGATACACTCGTCATAAATTGACTCATCCTCGAGAGTGACGAGTCATTCGTGTTTCGCCGCATTTGCATCATTCTTCCGCGGCTTCCAACAAGAGCTGCTAACGAAGTCGAACCGTTTAACGGTGCTACCGAAGAACACCGTTTTCTAGTTCCTGGCCGAGTAAGTCGAATACAAAGTCTTTCCAACGGCTTTACGTCGCCCGGAATTAAGACGCTGAGTTTCGTCTTGAATCTTCTAACGATTAATCACCCGCGAATGTCGACGGCGTGGTGGCACGTATCTTCGTGATTTCGGACGGTATTGTACCCGCCACTTCAATGTGACGTGATTGCAAGCATTCTCTCCAGAAAAGAATATCCGCTCGAAAAAGACGCCATAGTCGCGAGAAATTAAGAACTTGATTAAAAACTTTCGATAGGATTCGTGAAAGAAAATCCAACCTCTTTTGTATGAAGCAACAATTTATTATACGAACGCTCGCAAATCGAAAATCAATTACAAACTTGTACGATCCCGATACATATGGATTTTCTCATTGATCCGAGAATGACTTTGAATCGGATCATTTAGATGAAACCCGATCGAGGCGCTCTCCCGCCGGCAGCGGCTCAAAGACGCCGACATCTTATCTTTTACCGAGGTCAAAACACCCCAGGAACTTCCCGAAGCCACCAACGAAGTTACAAAAAATATCGAACGCTAAAACAACCGTTTTCATTGTTTTAGTGTATTATGCGGTTTCTTTTTTGTCCGGAGTCGCTTACACAGTTGGCCTGGTCGATTACAGACGGTAATAATAACACTATATTGAAACAAATCGAGCACTTACTCCTTTTAGAAGAGACAAGCCAACTTTTCTTGCCGAGACTTTAAATGCTCCCACAAAACCAAGGAGCTCTACGAATCTCGCGAAAACCTGAGAGTGACTTGTAAAATCCGAATGTCAACGGCTACGAGTAAGCAGAGTGGCCGAGGCCAAAAGTCGAGGCGTCGCTAGTTATTGTCTCGTCATCTTTCGGTTGCTTTTTAACATCTCGTCTTGGTCATCGTTGTAGCAGTGGCAAGAGAAGAGAAGAGAGATCAAAGAAGGCATGAGCTATATACGATGATCGTGGAAGCTACGTCTGCCTGCTTTTGTATTTCAGCTTCGACCTTTTACTTTTATTCCTTTATATTCTTTTTTCATATCCTTTTGCAGTTTCTTCGATCAGAGACGATATTTAAGAGCAGAAGCTTCTCGGTTTGTACTCGACAAATTATACATGTATGAGACGAACCGTGTTCTTGGGATATTGCATTTTTGCATGCAAATCGTTTATCGTTTATAAGGAAGACCAGAGGTCAATAAACTGATGTAAACAATAACATGGCAGAACTATGACAACAACAATTTAGCATGAATGCCAATGCTGATGTATAAGACATCGAAGTAGTTCAACAACATGAAGGACGACAAGATACGGGAGGTCCAACAAGGGTAGCGAGAGTATGCCAAGAAGGAACGTACGCGGTTATTCCTCCCATATCCAGTATAAATCTCTTCCATAGTCTATGTATGCCACCATGACCCTTGTTGGATCTGCAATTTGTAATTGTGAAAAAGAGTTTGGTACTGTTTGTCATGTAGAAAACTCATTAACTAGCTTGGTACTTTGCTATGAAAACCTGTGTCACCACTTTTGGCCATCGAAAATGGACGATGAACTATTCTACGTATAAGTTGGCGAGTCAGCCCATCTAGTGCTTCTCATTTCTCTCAGACTATCTTCCATTTACTCCTCTCTGGCGAGTGTATTGCGTAAAAGTTGAAAGAAGGGCAGAATGGCTGTCAGCGGGTACTAGGAAGAAGCTAAAGTATGGTAGCGTCTCTGTGCGGATTACTTTCTCGTCTTCGATAAGTGGACACGCACGATCAGACAGTGCCAGTCCCGTGATTTAAACCAAGCTCTACTTTAGAACAACCAAAAACCTAAGGGCTCATTAGCCAGAAAGAGTAGCTTCGATCTTTCCCCTCTAAAACATTAATAAACCAGGTTCTGAAAGTTTACATCGATACTCCAGAACAGTAAAGTCCATACTTTCCTGAATAGGTCTCATGGCGTCCTATTACTCCATGTTTTTACCAAGTTCTACTACTTAATGATTTTACTAAAAGATCATTCGAAGTTTTGTAATTAATGAAAGTAAGAAAACTAAGGCTTAAACAAATACCCCAAACAATTCTCCCGGGCGAGCGAGCAAAAAATCGCGAGCGAAGGACGTGTACTCCACGTGCTGCGGTTTACGTCGTGCCTACAGTGACACATATCGGAATCGCACACGCAACGCACCGCACTATAATTGAACATCTCGTGGTATCATTACGGCGAACTTTATTTCACCTTGTTTCCGAGTCAAGATGCCGCGTGTAATTGCCGATTGCGCATTCTAGGAAACGGAAACTGGCTGCTCGCCTGCAAAACAGTTGTCCCGAGTTTTCGGAAAATCGGACGAAGGTCCGCCTGTCAATACAAAGAGAGCGGGAGCACACGCAATCGTGATTTCGTTGGAAACGGAAGAGACAAATTTCGATGGCGTAGTACTAATCGCTTCGCAATCCTTAGCCTTTCTTTTTCGCTTAATTCCTGGCGGCTTCTTCGAATCCCCATTGAAACCGCGGATTAGAAAAGTGCTAAGTATGGAGAACTTGTTAGGATGACCTTGACGGAAGGCGACAAGGTGTATTTGGAATCATCCGACGGTCATGAAGATCATTAATGCCCTTAAATATACTTTTGTCGACAAAGAATTACGGTCTTTTGTCTTGCATAAAACGTTAATGACAATAAGTCTTGCCGCGATGACAATACCAAGCTATTGATCTCCATGATAAGGTCAATGTTTAGGATCAGTCCAAATCACCGACCACGTTTGTTTAAACCACTGAACACTTGTTCGATTCATATATTCATGTATAATTTGATCGTTTGTAACGCGTTTGCGTCTTCTTTTTACATCACCCAAACCGATGAATTTACCAGCAATGATTAAAAGTCTTGAATTTATGTAACTAGCTTCGCGTCATTTGATTTTTTCTTAGCTAGACCCAAAAGTTGCATCGAAATGATCGGAGTTTTTTTTTCTTATACCTCTGATTTTAGAAGGCGCCTGGAGGTCGAGAGTTGCCCGAGTCGGGCCTACGACGTCTGCGGAGACCAAATAAACGAGCCGGATAAGAAGGAAGAGGAGCCGAGAGAGTAAAGGAGAGAAGGAGTTCTCGCAAAACGCCGGTCGTCTCGGAGTTCGGAGCTTCGGATATAGCTTCCCGACGTCGTAGTCGTAAATCGAGGCGAGTTGATGGTGCATTGATTGCCTCGTATCGTCTCGTTTCTCCTCACCTCGCTTCGCGTTTCGGTCGACCTTTCATGGTCGAAGCCGATCGCTTCTCGATTATCGAAAATTAGAAGAACGCGAATGGCAGCGCCGTTTCATATCCCACACTCGAATGCTACTTAGAATTAGGAACCCTTGAAAAGCTTAAATGTCAGCTACGATTGGGACTCATCGATTTTTTCCCTCTGTAATAACTTCATAATTCTTGCAAAATCATTACCAGCCCAACCACACTTGGATCTGAATGCTGCCTATCCTTTTGTGAATTATTAGTCGGTAATAATTCGGTCTAGAACCGATCATGGCATAATAGGAAAGGTAAAGAAAATAGAAAATGCATCCCAAAGTTGAAGGACATGAAGATGGGAATTCAAATATTTTAAAGATCTGAACCACTTTGCCCTACTTTACCATCGAGGCAGTGATGCCAATTTAGTAAATGAGATTTCCAACGATAAAGGAAGAAGCTTATTCGTGTGGATGCAGGTCTTCCTCACTTTTCCTATGCTTTTGCACGAATATGGATGCATATGGTACAAACGCAACCGTGGGAATCGGCTTCAGGTGGTGATGATCCGGATCATATGAAAGCCATGCAGCGCGCCAAATCGAAAAGTGTCAAGGGCAAAACAGCAATGGAATGAATAAAAAAAGTTTGCAAAGATAGGATTAGTTAGGTTCTGTTTGGTTTACTTCTCGCAAATGTCCAATTACCTGGGCAGGCGTTAAAGGGTATCAGAATGGCTGGGCACAGAGGTCCATTAGTTCACGACCGTAATTTACGTATTTGTTCTTTGGTCAGTAAATCTTCGGAGAAGGGTGGAGGCGCCAATGCGCAAGGGGCAGCGAGCAGCGGCACGATGAGGCTGGCCAGCGAACGGAGCCAATACGGATAGGAATGCATGACGATACCATAATATTAATAGTTTATTTACCAGAACCCATACGTCACCGCGTCTCGTGTCGATGCAACGCGAGAGGGAACGATGCGCCGGGCGGAGAAGGATACGCGAAGATCCGTTGTGGTGGTGAATGAACAGAGGGGACTAAATGCTTCGGGCGAATATCACTAAATATTATTCCTGGTGAGAGATTCCTGGTAGGGTTATGAGCCGAGCTCTAGCCGAGTTGTCAACGAGTAATATTGATGGCAGGATGCGTATAGCGTCCGTTGTAAATGTCCGAGAGGTAAGATCGTTTCGCGCTCAAAAAAAAAGCAAAGCTAACGATCCCATTACTATTTCTAGATTGAAAGAACGCTAACTATTTCTGTGGGAAACTTCAGTGATTGGCACATTGCTAACATATATTTTGGTCAGTGCCAAATAAAGACACTTTAGTAACAGCGATGGATTCAAAAAAAACTATGGGAAAGAAAGCAACTGTATCAATTTGTCGGGCTGCTCCTTCGCGGGATCCGCCGAGAAATCCACCGCTGTTTTGAACTCGACCAATAAATAGCAACCCACATGTTGGGACAATTATTGAAGAGTCGTCCAATGCAGCCAATAATTCAGAGAATATCTTTCCGGAATTTCAGTTGGAGCAAACTTAGCAAGCACAGTTCTCAATTACTTCCGGTTAAATATAAATCACGAAAGAGGTGGTTTTGACTGATGACCTCCCAATTACGTAGTTTGCCGCGCTTCCTCCGGAAATTGGGGAGTATATAATTTCGCAACGCGTCAAAAGTGATTGAAAAATGGATCTAGAAATGCGAGATTGTCGGCTTCTTTTTCCGGGTATAGCGATCGGCCGGGGGAGGGGCTGGGTAATGCTAGCGTAAAAAGTCGCGTCTCGTGGGTCGGGGCCTCTCGTACGTTCGCATTACAGTCGCATGGTCTGGCTCGAATAACTCGCGCGATGGATGGCGCCTTGACGCGTGAATAACTAACCTTCGGCTGCTCGGCGTGGGTGGCGAGGATTTCTCGCATGATCGCCCAGGCCCTGGATCGGCGGTTTTGCCACTAGACCAGGAAACGCCGACCTGCGAACCCCGACTCGTTATCGCGCTTCAACTGCGCCGCGATTTCGAATCGTCTGATTTCCCGATAATGGAAATACCGCGACAGCGCGAATCGATACGCATCAAATTGCGAAATATTAATTTTTCGATAAAAATTACGACGTCATTGTTGCAATTTAAATTCAGCGCATTTTTCAGCACAGGCCGAAGCTCCAAAAAACGACGAGGCAAAGGTGCAACACCACCAAAGTTATGTTAAGTCATTATTATTCATTTTATGAGGGTAGGACCGCACCTAGAGGCTTTAAAATGAGTCCTTCGGGTTGCATATATGAATTTCCGCACGGCGGATAAATTTCGGACGTTTTCGCGGCGCGGCGCTTTGATCGTGCGCAAGAGCGATTCGCCACGCCAGGATTTTATTCGCTTGGGCGGGGTTGACGTCGCCGACACGCCGTGCGCTATCGACCTTGGATTTCAGTCTGCATTTCTATATATGAGAACCTACATTTTTGACGTTTCTTCATTAGACCGCGTCTCTTGGTTCGACACATATTGCATTAGCGGCTAAAAATGAAAAACAAAAAAAAAAAAAACCCACGAAATGAAAACGCGGAATCATAAAAAGAGCCGAGTATTTGCACTTTAATCGGGACCTTCCTCCTCCGCGATTTACATAATTTCATATAAAACGAGATGTTGAGGGAAGTATCGGACTATTCGAAACGATTCGAAACGTTGAGAATAAATTGCTTCGGTAATTCTTAAAACAAACGCGAGTGCCTACGCCCGTCAAGGCAACGAGTCGCGAGCTGCCTCGAGAACACAAGGGCCCTAACGTGTGCGAGTCCGCTTTTTAATTTTTTACGTCTCTGCGAGCAAAATATATGACCGTTGCTCGCTTCCCCCGCACGAATCTTGGCGCCTGCGGGCGGATCCATCCTCGCACACATATGGGCATTCGACAGTGGCATGAATGGAACGGCGCTACGGTTTTTTATGTCCTGCTCGACATTGAAAAAAAAGCATGCCCGAGTAATTTATCAATGGCTTTATGCCACTTACGGCTTTTAATCGGTATATGCGCGTCCATTATTTTGTCTCGTTGCGCTTCATCGACTTTCCAATTATTCCGCGGAAACAATATTAATTGACGTCGTACGCACCCATTCCGAAAAAGGCATCTAATTAGACGAATCTAGTTTGATAAAATGCCAGCCGCGTGCTGATGTTTAGTGTGACGCCAATTGCTATTCTATTCGACATGTTAATGTAAAAAATGTCATCCAAAACTATACAACAATGAAAACGCGCGAATCCCACTTGGTAATGAATCCATGATTTTACATTAAAATTTACTTTACAAGTTGATGACAGACTGACGAATTCATGAATGATTTCACGTTTAATTACTTATCTCATCCTGGAATCTCTTATTCCCACATGAAATGTCTTGTTTCCACGTTACGTCACCTGTCCTGTGTTGGCATCGATTATTCCCACATTAAATCTCCCGTGACAAGCGAGAACATGTAGTGTTCCCACATTCCACTTACATCGCATTCCATGTGGTAATTTATTTTCTCTAAATTACGTATCCATTAAAGTGTCCACGTTAAGTATCCACATGGCTTCCGATGCCACGTGAAAAACATCGTTTCGACATAAAGTTACATGTACGATGTAGTACTATCAAGTGTTTCATGTGGAATGTGGTTTCGACATTTCAAACCTTATCATGTTCACAAAACCACAGCCCCCGCATTAAATTAGTTATGTCGCATAAGAAGAACTATTGATTCTACGTTAAAATCAATGTCTCATAAGGAAATATACTGCATCCACATGAAATTATAGATATAATGTGGAAGTTTACATTTTTTCACATTCAACAATCCATTTCATGAGGAAGTACATTGCTTACGCATGGGATTATTTGTGTCAAGAGTCGGTCCATTCTTTCTTTATCACTTTACTCATTCAATGCTTACATTAATCGTTTCCACATTAAAACAAAATCGATCATTTCCACATGAATTTACTTGACTACAATGCTTTGAATATACTGTGCAATTCGTAAAGAAAAACAATATTACAGCTCACGGCATTAATCACCCACATGGAAATGGAAGTATTCCTATGAGCACCTTCATGCCCACGTGGAGTGACGCGTTACACGTAGATTCTATTTCATCAGTGGGAATTGACATTCCACGTGGATCACTCATGTGGAATACCAACTTTCATGCGTACTCCACGTTCAATCCATGAAACTCTTGAATGTAAATTCTATGAGCTCGATTATATGCAGTTTTTTGGAAATTGTATTTTTTACTTTTCGAGATATGAACTCCACGTAAACTTTGAATTGCCCCAATGAATGTGAGCGTTCATAAAATTTCAAATATTCAAAAATTTGTC
This sequence comes from Trichopria nigra, assembly GCA_030522945.1. Lineage (NCBI taxonomy): Eukaryota > Metazoa > Arthropoda > Insecta > Hymenoptera > Diapriidae > Trichopria > Trichopria nigra. The sequence goes on along the minus strand of JAPYZR010000118.1, from coordinate 3,057 downwards.
GCGACTAATCCTTTTTAAGTTGAAAATATTGCCAGCTGACCAATGGCAGTACTTGCAACTGTCATAATTAATCACCCACATGGAAATGGAAGTATTCCTGAGCACCTCCATGCCCACGTGGAGTGACGCGTTACACGTAGATTCTATTTCATCAGTGGGAATTGACATTCCACGTGGATCACTCATTTGGAATACCAACTTTCATGCGTATAGTCCATGTTTAATCCTCATGGAATTATGTGCAGTGGAGCGTGGTTAGATTTCATGTGGACCCCGTGTAAACTGTACAAAGTTTGAAATATATAAATGAACATCATCCAAAAGGAAAAAAATCATAAAACGCACTGATAAAAATAGCAACAACAAAAATATATTATCCGGCATTAAAAATACCTACACCGTATCAATGCTAAGGACAATAATTAAAATTTTCTGTACTCATTTCGCAAATGAAGCAAAACGAATTTCATAACGAACGCCACATATAGAATAAGAAATCGTTTAATTTTACTACAGTTTTGAGGCGAATATTCCTTTAAATTCCGCAATTCCCCGGCAATCTAACCCTGAAAAGTGGTATATTTGACAAGGAGAATGCGAGAGAAATGAAGAGAGCCGTAGGCCGCGGCGAAAGGAGTAAAAATGCAAAGAGTCGAGGAAAGAATCATCACCATAAAGCGACTGAGTTTACGAGATTCGCATTTCGCGAGGCGGCGACTGAAGAGACCCCGCGGCGTCGACTGTCGTTATCGAGATTCCGTCACAAACAGCACACGTCGTCGGCGCATCTTTCTTTCCAGTATATACACACACATATATACCGGCGGTTACTGCCCCGGCTGATAAGCGAAACAATGACAATTAACGCGCCGTCGCTACTATAGTATCTATTGTGTATTGTTTTCCCTAACATCAGGAGCAAATTTTTAACATCTCAAACGTTGTCGACCTTTTGCGATGAATCTTGTAATTTGTCATGTACAATCATTTTAAAATTCTGTATATAGGATTATTCATAAACAATTTCCTTTGTGTACGGCTATGCATATAGTCTCATATACGTGTAAGCATATGGTTTTGTATTACGATTTATGGGATTATATCAAAATGGATTAAACATGGACTACGCATGAAAGTTGGTATTCCACATGAGTGATCCACGTGGAATGTCAATTCCCACTGACGAAATCGAATCTACGTGTAACGCGTCACTCCACGTGGGCATGGAGGTGCTCAGGAATACTTCCATTTCCATGTGGGTGATTAATGCCGTGATCTGTAATACTGTTTTTCTTTACGAATTGCACAATAAAAAGCTATTTTCAAAGCATTGTAGTCAAGGAAATTCATGTGGAAATGATCGATTTTGTTTTAATGTGGAAACTATTAATGTAAGCATTGAATGAGTAAAGTAATAAAGAAAGAATGGACCGACTCTTGACACAAATAATCTCATGCGTAAACAATGTACTTCCTCATGAAACGGATTGTTGAATGTGACAAAATGTAGATTTCCACATTATATCTGTAATTGCATGTGGAGACAGTATATTTCCTTATGAAACATTGATTTTATCGTCGAATCAATAGGTTCTTCTAATATGATATAACTAATTTAATGCGGAGGCAGTGGCTTTGTACACATGATAAGGTTTTAAATGTCGAAACCACATTCCACATGAAACAATTGATAGTACTACATCGTACATGTAACTTTATGTCGAAACGATGTTTTTCACGTGGCAACGAAAGAATGTATTGTTTCTGCAACCATACTGCGGATGTACCAACTATAAAAATTGTATCAACCAAAATAATGGTTGTATCAACTGTAGTAAGCTTGTTCCAACAATAATTTTATTCCGTGTACGTAAGAAAAATTACATGCATACATATGTATGATTGGCATGTATAATCGATTGGCATTATTATTCTCAGGAACATCTATGTAAAACCTCATTATGTGTTCAATACATACATATATATATATATATATGTTAAAAGAGTGAAAAATAGGCCTTTATGTATATATACCTTAATTTATGTATGGTTATGTATTACCCCATTTGTTTCCAGATTAATATTGTATTCTATAACGAGGCACGGATTCATTACCAATCAGAGATAATACTCGCGTATAATTGTAATGTACAATTAATTTAATATCATATATGATTATTAACAAACAATTTATTCGCCCATGTATGCTCTGCGTATCCATATTCCCTATAGTAAACATCGAACTGATGTACAGGAAGTGTACACTGGTCCAAATTACATTTACTGTACATCTCGTGTATCTAGCGTTTAACTGTATACGAGCTGTATTTTGGGAACCCCGTACATTCAGATTCACCATCACCAGAGTTTAGTTTTGTACGGCGATGTATGGACTCATTCTTAATCAGAGCTAATTCTGTGTATATATATACATATAACGTAGTAGATGAACACATATACTATCATTTTAAAATCACGTATGACCATTCAGGAACATGTTTACCTCGTGTATAACCACGTGTATTCCTTTATGCGTCGATATATAGTTTATGTATGATGATGTATGGGCTTAATATAGTATTCAGATATATTGTGTATATATACAGGGTGGACCAAATGAGTCTATAATGGGAAATATCTCGAAATAGAGGCACAATACAAAAAAATACTTCAGATAAAATGGTAGGGGGCGAAGGGGGCATGCAATGGTATCATTAACTTTGACCTTGAATTCGAATTTCAAGATTATTTAGAGGTTAAAACGATTTTTTTAAATGGGAACCCCTATTTTTATCCCGGATTTGGAAAGAGCGGAAAATGTTACGTTCAAAACGATACTTATACGATATTTTCAACAAAGTCGTGGCAAGGTCGAATGAAGGTAAAATTTGCGAAAATTGTTAAATTATGGATGTTAGGTCGGCACAGAGGTGGGAAACAGCAAAATGTTTTGGAAGAATATTGGACTAGATTTGTAAGGTTATTCAACAATTTTCACAAATTTCACCTTCATTAGACCTTGCCATGACCTTGTTGAAAATATCGTATAAATATCGT